>CM076570.1:505900594-506134770 GCA_034641835.2 Pinus albicaulis | reverse complement strand
AGGTCTAGGCTAGAGACGTGTTCTGGCGTCGTTAAACCTAGTAGCTGTCGTTCGCCTCTTGACTTTAGACAGCGCTAGTACGGACTTGTGCTCCCCGTACCGTCGCGTATATAAAGGGAGACCCCACTAGGTTTCAATCCTTTATCCGTAGGAAGCCAAGTCTGCTGCCCTATACCCGTGATACACCGAACACAGCATTCGGGGAGATTGCCTGCACGTACGGAAAGTCCTTGGTTGATTTCTCTTTCATTATTTAAACCAAGGTGTATATTGCAGTTCACGGTTATTTGGTACACCCTTTTGCCTAGTATTCCTGAGTAGTCATTTGATCTTTTCTGACTCCCTAACTTTGAAAGGATCACCAAGCGCTTGTCCTTTCACGCTTGTGTCAAATCTGAAAGAGATAGAGTCACCTTTTCGACCGTTTCTCGACTCTTAAAGCACGAAACGGTGGAGTTTCTTATTTTTCAATGTGGTAAAAAATTAATCACCCACAATCACACGCCTTGTTAGAATTTGCTTGTTGGCTGTTTGATTGTGTGCCTTGGTTTAGCCCGTGTACGATTTTGAGTTGTTTTGATGGCAACTTTTCCGGAATTCACCAACCAAGGAATCCCCTCCGATGGGAATCCTGGTCCTTTTCCTCCTTTTGGAAATGTTGGTGCTCCTTATATGGCAACGTTGTCCCTTCCTGGGTTAACTGTTGGGTTGCCTGTTTGGTTGTTTTCAACCTCTGTGGTCTCGAATGTCTCGGCTACTGTTCAATCAGTTCCTCCGCCTGAACAAAATCATGTTGATTCTAAGGTGGACCTCTCCCCTTCTTCGCCTGTTTCTGCGTCCTCCTCTTCTACTTCGCCTAGTGAAAGTCTGGATTCGAGTAACCGGGTGGCTAAGAAGAAGAAGAAGAAGACAAAGAAGAAGAAGTCTGATAAAGGAGAGGCTAGCTCTGCAGCTATTGCGCTTAAGAAGTCTCCTCTTGATAAATATCCCAACCCTCCATGGAAAGTCAAGTTCCCTTGCATGTTGTGCACGGGAGACCATCTTCTTCGAGACTTCCCTGACATTCCCAAGGTGCTCGAAGTATGGTCCAACGATTAGCCCTTCCGTTGCCTTTGGCCAGGAGTCGGGGACTAACGGAGCACGTCTTGACTAGTCTTGTAAGACTCCTAGGCAGGTAAGATTACCAATCTCTGTAAGTTGTGTGAAGGGCACCATGCCATTCACATTTTTTCATATATGGATGAAGCCAAGCGAGTTTTGGACAACTCGGCTGTTTCTGAGCCATGCCTTCCGGCTGGTTACACACAGCTTTCTTTGAGTCCTCCACTAGCTGATCCTACGATTAGTCAAGAGTCATCCTTGGTCAATCCCACTCCCCCGAAAATTCAAATTCAGGAATCCATCCCCGACCAATCATTGGTCGTGGGATCGGTTGAGCTAGTCCCCTCTATGGTGCACCAGGTCTTTTCCGTCGAGAGTGGATCTCACACCCCTTAGGTTCTTCTTGTTTCTTCAGATTCCTCAGACTTCGAGAAAGATTCTCCTGTCCCCGTATCCCAAGAAGTTGCTCCTCCGGCTCCTGTGATGGAAGTTTCAGAGGATACCCTTCCCACCTTCGAGATGGAGGTCGTGGAGGATGCTCCTTCTTCTTCCGTAACACCAGGGGAAGACCATCTTGGTTCGATGGTAGCCCCTCTGAGTAGTTTGGTCGCTTCCTTTGATTGGAATCGATTTGCAGGATACCGCCTTCCGTCTTATGTGCCTTTCGAGATTACAGTACAGGCTTTTGGTCTGGTCGTACCCAGCACCATTATAGACGAAGGCGCGTCTGTTAGTATTCTGTCTTCAACTACCTGGCAAGCTTTCAGTTCGCCACCGCTTGCGCCTGTTACACAGAATCTGTTGGCATTTAACAGAAGAACGAGTCAACCATTAGGGATCCTTCCAAGGTTACCTGTTACTTTGGGAGGTAAAACCGTCCATATGGACGTGATGGTTGTTCCAGGCCCCTTGGATTTCAATCTGCTCTTGGGGCGCGATTACACCTATGCCATGGGAGCGCTTGTCTCCTCCCTTTTTCGTGTGGTCTGTTTTCCACATGAAGGACGGATCGTGACCATTGATCATCTTTCGTTCTTTGGTCCTGATGTGGCAGCTGGCCCGCCATCATCCCTTCCTGGTTTTTATCCACCCGTTGTATCTGCCCCACCGCATGTCAACTATGTGGCTACCTACCCCGTGCCTGTGCTCAGTGATGATGCCGTCGTGCATCAGGTGCTGGGGGCATTGGGTCCTGACTTCCAGGATTTTTTCCTTCCATCGGGAGTGGAACTCTTGGAAGCCATGACTTCTTGTTCATTATGATGAAGTCTGTCGGAGCATGGTTCTTTTCCTGTGTCAAGCTCCTTAAAAAATGAAACTGGGTCTGGTTGGAGCAGAGTTCCTTGTCTTGTGTCAAGCTCCTTAAAAAATGAAACAAGGTCTATTGGAGCAGAGTTCCTTGTCTTGTGCCAAGCTCCTTAAAAAATGAAACAAGGTTGTCGGAGCACAGTTCCTTGTCTTGTGCCAAGCTCCTTAAACCATGAAATAAGGTGTCCTGAGGATAGTTCTTTTAATGTGTCAACCTCGTTAAAACAATGAAACACGTTCCCGTTCAATTCGAGTCTTTGATAAGTTCTCGTAAAATCCCAGTCGAGTCTTTCTCGTGATCTCGTAATTTGAACCTTCACTCCATCTGCCTTTCATATGGACTGAAGCTTGGGGGGCATGTACCTCGAATTGAGTCACCATGCTGGGGGCATGCTTACTTTTTCAAGCATAGTTTGTTTCAGTGTCAAGCTTGTGTAAAAATGAAACCGGTTTCAAGCATAGTTTATCTTTGTTTCAAGCTTGTGTAAAAATGAAACCAACTAAGCAGAGTTTCCTGATTTCAAGCTTGTGTAAAAATGAAACCTTTCCATTCTATCAGCCTGTTTGCCAGATGAGCCTTGGTTTTCTCACTCCATCGTCACTATCTGCTTGGCCGATCATATGCCTTCACTTGGTTGTTTTACCCGTTCCTGAGGAACCGCTGCGATGAGTGGTTTTGTTAGCCAGCCTCTTGACCTTTATCTTGTTTTGAGCAGTTCCACCATTACCGGAACCAGTAGCTACCCTTTATACCACTCGTTCCTCCAGGAGGAGTCAACTTTTAGCTCTTTTCTGACTCTCTAAACATGAAAAGATTGCCGAGGCCCTTGTCGTTTCGATATCGTTAAAGTGGTTGCGAAACGACATCTACCCAGTATACGTTTACCCCTTTTTCGGGCTGGGATGGATTATTTACGAAAAAGGAATACCCTAGCCTATCGCGACTAGGAGGTTTTCTCGGATATTGTTTTCTACCTTTTCGGATTTGAGGAACTATTTACGAAAAGGGACCTTGGGAGTTTACTTTTCTGTTGTCTTTTCAAACTCTCTAAACATGAAAAGACGCTGAGTTCTTCCTTTGTCAGACTCGTTAAACCCTGATGACATCGGATTCAGTCGAAATGACGTTCTCCGAGTTCCTCCTTCCTAGGGCTCGTTAAATGTACTAGGATGGATTCGCCCGAAGGGCGGACTTATATGACAAGCATATGGTATCCTCTTCAAGCTTGTGTAAAAATAAAGAGGTACTCGCCAAGCATGGTGGGGGAAAAATGGAACCATCGTCGTTGTCGTCGGCAGTATGTCGCTCTTGAACATGGCACTTGTCTGCATTCGTGTCGGGTTGGGGACATCTCATCTCGTTTCTTCACTTTGCCTCCGTGGGTTTGGATAATCCCTTTTGACCTCTCATCTGTTCATTGCCTCGTCACCATGACCTCTGATCCGTTGATGTCAAATACTGCCAAGTCCACTGTCGTGCCGTTTACATGTTCAAGAGAAGTTGACCTCTGCAAGTATCAACCTTCCTCTGATTCTCATATAATCCTGATTCACTAAAACATTATGTTCCTCTGTCTCGTGTCGATGATGTGGGAAACATTATGGCCCACCTTCGATCAAGGTCACTTCCTGTCGACTTCAGCTCATTATCCAGGAAGATGGTCTAGAGACTCCCTTCTGGTACCTTAGAGCCTGCATGCCTCAATGGCAGGTTCTTCGCATTCGACGTGAGGTTTTCATCATTGGCCTCCGATCGAGTGATTCTGCGGGTGTTCGACGCCATCTCACTATTCACATGCCGTAGATTGTACCTATAGTACCTTGAGGGCCATTGTCATTATTGGTGGTTCCTCTCGCGTCTGTTAACAGCTTTCATCATTGGCTGGTAATCAGACGATGTTCTTGCATGTTCGACTTCAGCTCACATATTCGCATGCTTGAACTTGTACTTTGTTCAGGTCGAGATGGAGCGCAAGACCCTGGATTGTGTCTGTTGTAATCCAGGCTGCGACATTATGGATTATTATGATTGTTTACATGACTCACTGATTGGATGGCTGCGACCATACCTGAGTCTAGTTATCGATCTTCATTGGATGGCTGCGTCCATACCTTGGATCTAGATTATTGTACGCTCTGTTATGGATGGCTGTGCCCATACCACGCATATATATCATGTATCTAAGACATCAGTTGTGCTTCGCTCCGCAGGTTTTCCGATGGCGGTGTTTTCGGTCGGCATGTTCTCGTAAAGCATTTCACCCCTCTCTCTCTTTCGGGCCTCATGCTTTAGGGGGCATCTGTTACACAACAATTTGTCACTGTCCCTGCAATCTCCATCCCGCACATTAGAGGGTTCATTCCGTGACCTGTGCGCAGAGTTAAGACTTGAAAATACTTTCATTGCATCCCTCTGAAGATGAGCTTTAATTGCCCCAAAGACATCTCCTTGCAAAAAACCCTAAAAATAGCTCTTTTTCCATTGGCGCGGTTCCATAGTTCAGCCCTCGCGCCAAGAGGGAAATCCTCCAAAGAGGGCGCACCAATTGGCGCTCTGTCATAGAGCCGTACTCGCGCCAACCATATTAAGAGGTGTTTTTTAAAAATAAAAGGCGGAAGTTTCATCCTAACAAATTACTGGGCTGATTTCTATCTTGAGTTGGGAGGTTTGGCTACGGATTTCCATGGAGAGGAAGTGGTTTGCCACCTCTCATGGAAGCTTCCTTGATGATAGGGCCAATCCCATAATTATAGGGATCCCAACTCCCCTTCCTCCTTCTATAAAAGCTTGTCCATTTCCATTGCAAGCTAGTTCCAAAGAGTGACAGAATTTCTAAGTTCCCAAGAGCTTTTATGCTGCAAAAGCCTTCTTGATTCCCCAAGGCCAAATCCAAGCAAGGAGACTATTGCCAAGTATCTGGAGAGAGAGGCTTGTCCCATCCCTGACAGGCTTTTTCGAGACATGTTGCGTTGACGACCCGCTAAAGGAGAGTGCTGCGTCGAAGCTATGGTTGTATTCTTCTTTTGACTCTTTAATGATAAGCGACTATCGGTTATGGTTCCACTCTTGTTCTTTATCATGTTCATGAGTTATATCCTCTTCGACTGATATATAGTTGTATGCACTGGATTTTATGCTTGCGTTTGTGTTGTTTCTTGCATGTGCAGGTGTCCGATCACGGAGATCGTGAGGGCTGTGATCTGCCAGGGCGAAGGAACGGGAGCACCACCTCTTCTACAAACGACAGCGTCGGATTCCAGGTAAGCCTTCCTCTCAAGTCGGTTTATTTACAATTAGGAACCTGCACTGTAGCGTGTTTGATTGTTGCTAGACCCGATCTGGGCTAGTAGGGATCGCCTCTGTCCGCAGAGGGGATTTATCTCCTCAACACTCATGGTCTTAGAGATCAGGACCGGTTGGAGGGTTCCTCCAACTATGTAATCTGGAAGGAAATGATTCAATTCCTTCTAGATGAATATGATCTCAAGACGTTTGTGGCTAATGTGGTGCTTGTACCTTTAGATCCAAATCAACTTAAGAAGTATCGGTCCGATATGGAAAAGGCCAAGAGGATGATCCTTGATGGTGTCAAGGATCACATAGTCTCTCATGTAGCTGGCAAGAACACCACTAGGGAGATGTGGGAGGCCTTGTCCTTGCTGTATGAAGGAACTTCCGAACAACGGAAGATTTACTTGAATCAGAAGCTCCGGATGATCTAGATGTAGAAGGGGGAGCAGATTGCTTCTTTCCTTACGAGACTTCAAGAGATTCGAGACCAGTTGGAAGCCGTGGGATCCACCCCATCTTCGAAAACTATGGTGAGGCTAGCCCTTAATGCTATCATGGAGGAGTGGCAAGTTTTTGTCCAAAGCATTTTGGGCAGGGCTATGCTTCCTAGTTGGGAGCAGATATGTTCAACACTTCAGGTCCTAAAGTGCCGAGGAGAGATCTAGTCAAGTGCAAGCTTAAATGTAGCAGTGGAAGCGAATGCAAGAGTCCGGAGGAGTAGGGGAATGCAACCCTCGCATTGAAAGGGAAACAAGGGCAACAAAGACAAAAGAGAGATGTCTTGAAGGTGAAATGCTTCAGATGTGGTGAGATGGGCCACTTTGCATCACAGTGTCCTTTGAAGAAAAAGGACAAGGATAAGAAGCACGATCCAAAAGTTGCAGCTGCAAGGATCGAGTATGATGAGTTTGCCATGAGTGCCCATGCTTCTCTAGGTGAGAAGTGGGGTGATACTGAACTGTAGTTCACTCCGAACTTCAGTTAGGCAGGATCATTACCTTGCTATCAGAGCCCACATTTGCAGTAGCAGGATGGAGGAGTCTTCGGTAGGAGCCGAGGAGTGATGAAGCGACAGTTGCAGTGGGTAGCAACGTCAATTTCTAAAGCAACGCAGAGCAGAGCAACAACAACGTAGCAATAGCAGCGCAGTGCAGATCAGTGTTGCGCAGTGCATCAGAGGGACACCACAGTAGTTATCTGCAGTCAGAGTCTTCAGAATCGAGGTGCATCCATTGAACACTTGTTCAGTCTTTTGGGTGATTTCAGCTGCTTCTCTCAGCATCTGAGTTGTAGTACAGATGCAGTGTTAGCAACATAGCAGATGCAACACTTGAGAGGGAGCTGTAGTATAGATGTAGCAGTGGCAGTGTCATGGGCAACAATATAGTTGCAGCAACAACGCAGAGGTTGGTGGACACCTTGTCAGACATTAGCAGCGCAGAGGATCTTCAGGGTCAGAGCATTATGCAGCAAGCATATTGTTAGAGCACTTTCCTTGCTAAGAGGGAGTGTTGATTTTTTGAAAATTTCAAATCTGAAATTATACTGCAGTTACTGATTTATTTCTCCTATTTATTTTCCATAATAAGTTATTTACAAATACCCTTTAGTAAATATCAAAATAAATTCTACTGCAGTTATCACACAATTACATAGAGAAAAGAACAGTAAAACATAAGCACAAGAAACAATCACATTGACACAGTTATTTTTGGACAATTGTCCCCGGAAAAATCCAATGCGGGAAAATCGGTGCAACAGATAGGGGTTTATATATTAATCTTCAGCAACAATTTCTTTACAAGCAATGACTGGCAGAGTAACTGAGAAATATCCAAGAATACACCTGAGGTAATTTTCTCCTAACCTCCGGAGAATTTCTAACACCCGAGAGGCTCACTGGCCTTCACTGCGTCACCTCTACGTGATCCTCTATGTAGAGACTGCGTGAGGACTACGTCACCACTACGCTGTCCCTCTGCGTTGTCTCTCTGTGCTGCCCCTTTGCTGCTCCGCGTCCTTCTTCCTTGAGCTCTGACTGCTGCTAAAACCCTCCTCTTCCTTCGCTCTGCAGCTCTCCCTCTGAAATCGAATTCTAAATTCTGAAGAATCGACTTCCCTTGGGTTACTAAGTGTTTGCTCGACTTCCTTTCCAAATGACCCTCAAACCTTCTTTTATAATCTTCTCGTTGACGAATCAATGACCCAGATTAGAAGCCTAATCAGTGGCTAAGGTTAAAAATTGACTTGATCTTTGTTCTCTAGAAGATTCACACTCTATTTTACTAATACCCATTAATTATTTAATTTCCCTAAGTTTAGACTTAGGGTCTCCATTAAAATAATTAATTATTTTAATAAAATATGAACCAAGTGAAATTTCTACAAACGGTTTCTGGGTTCTTTGGAGTACTGGTGTCTAAGCCTCCTCAGCAAATTTGAGACTTAGATCACTTTCCGATGCTACGAAAATCAACACTCCCTCTTAGCGATGAAAATGCTCTAGCAATTTGTCTGCTGTATACTGCTCTTACCTTGAAGCATCCTCTGCGTTGCTGCTGGCGCTCTATTGCTGCCCATGATACTGCCACTATCACTGCCTCATCTGTACTGCAGCTTCCTCTTAAGTTCTGCACTTATCCGTTTCTGCTACTAAAACAGATTCTTATTCATCCCCATTTTCTCTCTGAAATAAACAAACTTTGTTCTTCCCAGAGCCTTAGTGAGGATATCTGCTACCTGTTCTCCTGTCAGAGTGTACTGTTAAAATTTGGGTACCAGAGGACAAGTGGTTCCCTAAGGCTTTGATCTTTGGCCTAGGGAAAAGTGTCCAATTTATTTGTACTTTTCTCCTAAAGTGACTTTATAAGTGGTAAAGTCAATCTAATTTTAAAGTGACTTTATAAGTGGTAAAGTTACATTCTAATTTTAAAGTGACTTTATTATAGTCAATGAAAAATTAGAAAGTGAAAAAGTGACTATGGAAATAAAAAGCTAAGTGGGTGAGTTAAAATATAGAAAGTGAGAATTAAATGCATATTTATTCTCATCCCTAGATCTAAATGAATCTTAGCCCTTAGATCTTAGGGGTACCCAAAAGTTCCTTTAGGGTAAAAGGAGAGGAGAAGAAGAAAAGATTAATTCAGTCTTTCATGAGCTATTGAAAGAAAGAGAAGAGGAGAGCAAGGAGGAAATTTCTGAGCAGTGAGAAGTTGAAGGAGCGCAGCAAACTTTGGCATGCATCCTAAGGTGACATTTCAGCATTCCGTACAACAACATTTGTTTGGTACGAATGCCAAGGCAAAATTCGTACAACAGTTTTGAGCATAGATTTCAAGGAAGGGAAAGGCACAAAAATCGAGGTGAAAGGATAGTAGACTAAAGGCACTAATTTTGAGGCTGATGGGCACGTTTTTCGAGTAATTGGGCACAGATTTCAAGGAGAAAGTACAATTGTACTTTTCTGTACAGTCTCTACAATGGTATAGCCTTACTACAGATTTATAGGCACGTTTTTTGAGGACACTGTACAACATTTAATGCTATTATTTTCTGCTGTAATTTTGTTTGCTGTTGGCATGTTTTCCAAGGCAGATTGCAAGCACGAAAATCGAGATAAGTTGAAAATTTGTGGTTGCTGGAATTTTTACTGTGTATTTCAGTTTCTCTGTAAAAGCATTTTCAGAAATAAAGAAGAGCTCTCAAACTGGTTTTCCCCAAGAGTTGTAGGGGGTTTTTCTGTGTGTAGCTGTCATAATTTTGCTGTGTTTTATTTCTGCATTTTCCAACAGTTGTGAAATCTCCAAATTTGTGTTTTCAGAAATTTTTGTCATTTCCAGATTTTAGTATTTTTATCATGCTTGGATTTAAAACCTATATGTATGGACTGATAAGGAAAACTGATAACCAGAGTGGGGGTTGAAATTCTACGTGTACTACTCCCCGCTGGACAGTCTCTGATTAAATGACACCTGATGTCAATGTGCTTCGACCGATCATGAAACACAGGATTCTAAGAGTTTGATGCAACTTTGATTATCACATAGAATGCTGGTCGCTTCCATCCTTCTCTTGAATAGATTCACAAGCAACTTCCTAAACCATATGGCTTCGCACGATGCTATGCTCGCTGCCATATGTTCAGCCTCTGCTGAGCTCAGAGCTACGGACTTTTGTTTCTTATTGCACCAAGAGGTCATTCTTGATCCAATGTTGAAACAGTACACAGAGGTATTTTCCGATCTACTGAACTCCCAGCCCAATCTACGTCAGTGAATCCACTCAGTCTGATGTCATTGCCTTGGGTGTATCTTAATCCATGCTCGACTGTACCTCATATATATCTGAGAACATGCTTGGCTGCTTCCCAGTGCGCCCTCTTTGGTTCCACCATGAACTGACTGAGGGTGTTGACAACATAGCAAATATCCAGCCTAGTGTTGACTAGATACACGAGGGACCCTATGAGTTGTCTGTACAAGGTAGGATCAACCACTTTATCCTTAGATGCATCAATATTCTTCCAGTTGGTGATCATTGGAGTAGCCATGGGTCTACAGTCCTGCATATTGAATCTCTTCAGAATTTTTGTAGCAAACTGTTGAGAATTTGGAGGGGCGGTGATTAATTCAAATTCTCTCCGTGATAATTACTTGTGAGATTTACTTGTTTTACTTATGTCTTCTCTTCTTAGCTTATTTAGTCTTTCATCAAGTCAATTACCAAAACACAAGAGACACAAATTTAGGCTCTTCAAGCCATGGCAAAACCTCTCCCTCTTGGAGAGGAAAACTCACGAGAAATTCTTATTATAGACTTTCAAATGACAAGTACCATGACCAAGACTCAGACCCTTGACCTATGTGTGCCTCCAAGACCTTATCACTGCTTCTTTCTTGCCCTTCAAAACTGATTCTTCTTTTCTGCACCAACCTGCACTGTCCTGCACCAACACTAGAGAGCTCGATGTGTAGGTCTATCTTTCTCAGATCTTTCTTGCTACTCTAGAACGTCTTTGTACTTTGCATAGTAATGCCTTTTCCACAGACTTCTTTATTAAATATTAGACAAGGTCACTTGAGACCTTTTACTTCGCATAACCCTGAAGCGTCTTCACTTGAGGTATAATACTTCTTCTTTACGCACTGTGAAGCGAACAAAGTTCCTTCTCAAGTTAAAATACTCCAGAACACTTGGAATACAAAGATATCCATGAGGATACAAATATTATATTATAAAAGACATGAGATAGATGATTGAATGTTACAAATGAGGCATGCTTATATACCTACGCAGGTGCCTCTTCACGAAAGGTCATGTCTTATTCGACATGGCCTTTCAACCTAATTACTAATTAACTAATTAATCACTATTTACATTATTTTATTCATGACATTGCCTTCCCCTCAAAAAGCTTTGTCCTCAAAGCTTGTCGAAGAAAGGCCTCGATTTCTTTTCCTGCTACGAACATCTTCTCGTCTCGGGGCAGTCATCCTTGTCGATACAAGTTGATATGATCCTCTAAATGACAAACAAAATTGTCGCATTGAGAATGGATCGGACCATCCTAAATCAATCTTCTGCGGAATCTTACGATGACTGGCAACTTGTGATGATTCATTAGTATTCTTTGGAATATCAACTTGTTTCTGTTCTGAATACATATCTTGGTTGAGTTGTCTGCTCCCGTGATTTGGATGTCGATAGGGAAATTTTTTGGTGTGACTTTGATTTCCTTTTGGTGAGGATGTTATTGAGTAGGTTACAAAACCTTCACTTAGTATGTTCCTTGTCTGAACTGCAACATCGAAGTTTGTATCTTTTGCAACTTGTTTGTCTTCTTCTTGAGTTGTGACAATTACTGGATCAATGTTCGTTTTTCCTGCAACTTGAACTTCTACATTAGTCGGTTTCGACGATTCTTTTTCGACAAGTTGTTGCACCTTGTTTTCCAACGACTTCTTGTCTTTCTTCAACTTCTTAATTTGCGTTAGTAATTTATTGTTGTGATCCTTGAGGCGAGCAATCTCTTCATTCTTGTTAGTGGTGATTTTTTCCATTTCCTTCTACATATTTTGTATCACCTTTTAACTTTCTTGAGAAAATACTTTTGAAATTTCTTGAATGTCTTCAGGTGTCACTGAATTTGCCTTTAAGTTAACATCCTGTAGCGTTATTTTCTTCTTTTTGTAGAAGAACGTTAAAAACTTCTTTTTTGTATTAAGGATGAATGACCCTAGTGATTCCATCCAGAGCGAACCCAGAATTATATCACTATCGTTACAAAATAAGGTTTTAACGGTAAATTGCAAGACCAAGGAATACTCCCTAATACTTAGGTCTAGATTCCTTATGTTGTATTTTTTTTCATTTGCGTTAATTGAATTTGTTTCAATTATATTTGATTCAGGGATCACTAATTGGTTAGCACATTCAGTACTAACATAATTGTCCTTTTGATTAAGATCGATAGATATGAGAACTTCCTTTCCCGCAAGTGACCCTTTGATTTTAATTAGCGCACAGACAAACATACTATAATTTTCAGGAAATCTTCCTTCCTTCCTTTCCGAATTAGACTCCATTTTACTTCAGAAATTCTTTTAATATCCTTTGGCACAATTTCACTTTTGAAGTCCTTTTAAATAATATTTATTATTATTATTCTTATTTTTAATCTAATTAGTTAAATAATTTTAATTAATTAAATTAATTAACATATTCTCTACAACCTTTGGATCCTTTGTAAAAATAAACTTGATATTTAGGCTACTACAGTTAGTGCCCTTTTTATATATAGTACGTTCACTTTATAACTATTATCCACAATGCTCTCTTTTAATTTATCATTTATAGACTTTTTGGATTTTAAAATATCTTAAGGTTATATTAATGGTAGTTGAATCACCTATGCTTAACCTTTTTTAGTAAGAGATCGATCTAAGGTCCACTTTGACAATTCCCTTTAATTTCTTGGTATTTCCCCTTAAGTTCCAAGTATACTTGTTTACCAAATGAAGCGACTCTTAAATGGCCACAATGACGTAATTAAACACAATTAAATGGGCCTGAATCCACTCGATGTTAATAGTTATTTTAATTTGGACCTAATGATTGGTTAGTATGTGTGGACGAAATTTGAAAATCAGAATTCAAAAGTCACGATGTATGGTTGTAGCGATTCATTAAACGACGACTATTCTTTCACTACTACAGGTTCCACTGTAGCGTATTTGAATAGCGCCCAAATTGGCTAGCGGCAATTTAACTAACCCAATTGCAACACGAATTGCATTCAGCGGAAGAGTTGGTGATTGGGTCGATGGAAGATTGCGGGCGGAATGAAGGTTCAGTGGCTAGACTGGGGTCAACGGCGGCGGATCCAATGGTGTATGGTTCACGAGCTGGCAGCACAAGAAGGGCACAGTGGCAGCTTGTCGGACGCGCGCAACGGAGGCACTGTGGTTGACGGAGTGGAGGTGGCGCACTGTGGTGACGGCTGGTTGTCGGGTTATCTGGTTTATGGTGTCTATTCGAACGTCGGGCGGCCGCTGCAGGAGGTGTGCGTGGATGTTATATGGTTCGTTTTTTTTTATTGACTTATATATATATATATATATATATTTTTTTTTTTTTTTTTTATTATATGTTGTATTATATATATATATATTTTCTTTTCCAATTTTTATTTTTTTATTTTTATTTAATTTTTAATATCTATTTTTTTTTCCTTTTTTTTCTTTCTTTTATATATAGTATTTTTTTTTTTTTTTAATTTTTTTGTAATATTTTAAATTTTTACTATTTTTGTCTTTCTTATTTTTTTTTTCCCTTAATATGTTCTCGTTTCCTTTTTTTCTTTTTTTCTTTTTTTTTTTTAATATGCTTTTTTTAAATGTTATTTTTTCTTCCTTTTTTTTTTTTTTTTTTAATTCCTTAAAAATGGCCAAGGGCTTCTGACGAAATCAGCAAACGGAGAAACTCCAAAAGTGTAGCGAAACGCTTCAACGACAACAGTGTTGGCGATTTTTATGGTCAAAGACTTGGATCGGAGAGCGTGGCTCTGTGCAGCGGTGAGTGGCCAGAAGATCGAACTGCTCTGATACCAAATGAAGCGAACAGAGTTCTTTCTCAAGTTAAAATACTCCAGAACACTTGGAATACAAAGATACCCATGAGGATACAAATATTATATTATAAAAGATATGAGATAGATGATTGAATGTTACAAATGAGGCCTGCTTATATACCTACGCAGGTGCCTCTTCACGAAAGGTCATGTCTTATCAGACATGTCCTTTCAACCTAATTACTAATTAACTAATTAATCACTATTTACATTATTTTATTCATGACACACTGTAGATCAGGAAGGTAAATCACATATTTACCTTCCTTCCTTTCTCGCACTGTAGTCTGCAGATAGGTCACAGAATTAACGAAATCCTGAGCCACAAACTTCGCATCAAATCCGGATTATAGGTTTAGCCAAAACTTAGCTCTTCTTTCTCGCTTATTATCACTGTAAATCATCTAAATTTCTTCCTTTAGAGCAGTCTGAAGAACTTAGGTATATCTACACTTCTGCTTCAGAACAATCCGCATTTTAACACTATCTTGATTAGTACCTTAATCTGCACTTGAACGTAGTAGAACGCAACACCTATCATGTTGTGATATCTCAGGGATATCCACACTTGTTCCTGTCCTGAAGTTCACATTCAATCACAGACTTCTTCGAAAATTATCTCCTCCTAATGACTGTAGATCCATATATATATAGTGGCATCCTCTTTTTAATTTAGGCTGACCTTCCAATCTGTGAGAAGGCCGACTTGTAGGCCAACTCGATCCACTGCTTATATGTTGTCCTTAGGAGATGTTTAACGTTGGAATTTCGAAGCTTATGTGACAAGGTTTAGAGCATAGTTTATTAACTAGACACTTCATATACATGACTCCTTAAATAGAACATTTACGACCAGAAGACAAATCCCTACAGGACATCAAGAAGAATTCCTTTGACCTAAAACCTTGCTCATGAAACCCATGAGGCAAGCATATCAAAAATATATTTTATTATCTTTTTCTTGTTCTTTACATAAATACATAATTACATAGTCAATATGAAGACCGATCCTAGTTACACTTTTCAACACTCCCTCTTAACTAGGGAGGTATTCATATAGGTACATGGTTACTTTCAAACTGAAGAATCTCATAAGAAGAATCGGATTGTTAATTGCATCTGTATAACATCATATCAACCAGCGTTGTCCTAGTGCAAGGCCTTGACTAACAACTCCATCTCTCAACGAGACAATGGGCTACAATGGTGGCGAGACACATGACATATAGACACCATAGTCATTGTCTCTCCAAGGTACATACTCCACCCAGGTGTTCCTAGAGTATGACCTTCTTGGACTATTCTTCTCTTGGGTAGCCAACCCTCAAAGAATATCGGTCCTTGACTACTTTTATCTTGAATGCCCTATCACATTCTCAAAGAGTATCGAATGCTAGATGATTACCCAATCCTCCATTCTGTCTTCCAGGCGAAGGCCATAATGATGTGTCTATCCATTCTCTCCACATGGCCTTCACTAAGGCTAGCGACAGTTAGTCCTGGTCTAGTGCATGAAACGTATTAGAGAATCATATACGTCACTCCCTCTTAACTCAGGAAGGACATATTTCAAGTTTCTTCCAAGCATGAAACTTACCACCAGGCTACCTCTCATCCCAGGACCTGTAGCAGCAGTGGTGAGACACCCAATTTCTCATGAAGAGTTCCTCCCTTCGATGTCATGGATTTCGATATTGAGGAATCTTCAACCTTTTGGCTCCATAGGGCACAAATCATCCATCACTTCATCTATGAGTCATGTCAAATATCAGAAAGTGATTTATCATACTTCCTTATCTGGTCCACCTTTATGCTATGCTGCTTTCTTTCGAACCATCTCTCAAGGATCTTACATCCTTCTACATGATTGGTAGCCCTGCATAAACTTATCCACATAAACATATACATAAGAACTTTTAAATCAAAAGTTACCTTAATGATGATCTTACACCATGACATCTTCTTGTAGGCATCGACATCCTTTATTCAGATTGACACATCTCCTAAAGATATTTCTCTGCAAGGGTCTTCTTGTTTACCATATTTCTATCAGAGTACACATATATTCCCAGGAGATCTCCTAGTCACATCTTTCTTGGCTTCCGGATGATAACCGCCTATTTACATGGTTGCACTTCATGATCTCTTCAATTCTTTCTACGCACAACTTCATACCCAGGAACTTCCAATATCCAGTTCCTTGTTTGTATACAACTACCTCATATTCCATATGAGGACATATTTAATTTCATCTTATCGTGACAACATGTGCACCGTAAGAGATCCTCCTCCATAGATCATACTTCTAAAGATAGAAGTCCATTACCTGCAACCATATGACATGACTTTACAGCATCCAGTGTTAACATATAAATATATGTACCTCATACCCTTTTCCTTTGTGTAATCCTATAGAAATTTTACTAGAATGAAGAACTTCATTCCCTTGACTTGCTTCATCAATATGTCATCATATCCTAATCCTAGAATTCTGTAGCATAGAATTCTCGATGAAACCTTTCTGCTTTCTTTCTAACTAGTGAATCCATAGGGAACTCTATTAGAAAAATGTCAGCACCTGTTTCCACATTGATTATTGAATGATGACCCTTGATATTGATGATTGCTTTTCCATCAATATTGTTTATCAATGAGGTTTCCAGGAGCTGCTTCACCAAATGCTCCTTCCATGCTTCTATCATGATGCTATTAATATACATCGGTTCCTATTATTATACAACCAACATAAATCCCTTGAGGAGAAAGATGATCATGGAGATATTTCACTTTCTTCTTTCTTAGATTTCTTTGCATCAGATTCTTCCCTTTTATCCGTGACATGGGCTTCTTCCCTTTTCCTCTTGTCCTTTCTCAATTTAGGACAATCTCGTTTATAATGCCCAAAGTCATTATATCCAAAGCATCATGCTTTGTCCATATTTCTTCTTTTATTTCGAGGACCAAATTTACCGAATCTTCCTTTTTTCCTGAACATGGCTACAAAGGCTTGATTCCTTACACTTGATCTTGCTTTCAATCTTGATTCTTCTATCTTACCTAGACCTTGGAATTGCATGGCTTCTTCTCTCCCATCTATGCTTGAAGTGAAACCTCTCCATTCTTTCGGTAAAGCATTTTGTACCATTGTGAGTATTTCTCCATCAGATATTACTTCTCCCAATTTCAGTAGTTGAACTCTTATTGTGAAAATCTCCATCAGATAAGGAATTAATCCTTCTTTTCTTGACATTCTCAATTTGTATAGTTTTTGTCTCATGGATATTATTTTCTTTGCAGAACCTTTCGAGCACAGTTCAACCAATTTATCATATATTTCTTTTGAGGATTCTAGCTTTGATACATAGGGAATGAGAGAGTCTTTTATGGATTATATAACAATCCTTCGGGGTCTTATGTCTCCCTTCATGTATTTGATATGTGCTAGAATGTCTTCTTTTGAAAGTTGAATTGTAGATCCTTCGATGTAGCTCATAACTTCATTTTCAATTAGATTCAAATTTGTCTTCTTCTTCCATGCACTAAATTTTGATGACCCAACCAATTTGTTGCTTTCTATACAATAAGTCATTTTAACAGATTTAGATAAGGTCATAGATACTTACTTGAGTAAGGTGACTTTCTCCTTCCAACAGCTTCTTAGATGAAGATGAAGTTAGGAACTCCTTCTTAGATTGAATTCTCCAATGTAGATGTCTTCAATGGTGATGATGGAAAACATCTTCAATATAAATATTTGATGGCAAAGATTATCTTCTTGATGAGTTAATCCTTGAGAATCTTCCTTGCAAACTGAATTGATCTTTCAATGTAGACTTTGATTCTTGCTTCTTTGAGTGTCTCTTTGTCAAGTAGCCCTTGTCTTCAACACCTTAGCTCTGATACCATGTTGAGAATTTGGAGGGGCGGCGATTAATTCAAATTCTCTCCTTGATAATTACTAGTGAGATATACTTGTTCTACTTATGTCTTCTCTTCTTAGCTTATTTAGTCTTTCATCAAGTCAATTACCAAAACATCAGAGACAAATTTAGGCTCTTTGAGAACCTCTCCCTCTTGGAGAGGAAAACCCATGAGAAATTATTCTTACACACTTTCAAATGACAAGTACCATGACCAAGACTCAGACCCTTGACTTATGTATGCCTCCAACACCTTGTCATTGCTTCTTTATTGCCCTTCAAAACTGATTCTTATTTTCTGCACCAACCTGCACTGTCCTGCACCAACACTAGAGAGCTCGGTCTCTAGGTCTATCTTTCTTGGATCTTTCTTACTGCTCTAGAATGTCTTTGTACTTTGCATAGTAATGCCTTTTCCACAGACTTCTTTATGTTAAATATTAGACAAGGTCACTTGAGACCTTTTACTTCGTATAACCTTGAAGCTTCTTCACTTGAGGTATAAAACTTCTTCTTTACGCACTGTAGATCAGGAAGGTAAATCACAGATTTACCTTCCTTCCTTTCTTGCACTGGAGTCTGGAGATAGGTCACAGACTCACCAAAATCCCGAGCCACAAACTTCGCATCGAATCCAGACTATAGGCTTAGCCAAAACTTAACTCTTCTTCCTTGCTTATTATCACTGTAAATCATCCGAATTTCTTCCTTTAGAACAGTCCGAAGAACTCAGGTATATCCGCACTTCTGCTTCAGAACAATCCGCATTTTAACACTGTCGTGATTAGTACCTTAATCTGCACTTGAACAGAATAGAACACAACACTTATCATGCTGTGATATCTCAAGGATATCCGCACTGGTTCCTGTCCTGAAGTTCACATTCAATCACTCCTTATTTGAAAATTATCTCCTCCAAATAACCGCAAATCCATATATATATATATATATATATATATATATAGTGGCATCCTCTTTTTAATCTAGAATGACCTTCCAATTTGTGAGAAGGCCGACTTGTAGGCCAACTCTATCCACTGCTTATATGCTATCCTTAGGAGATGTTTAACGCTGGACTTTCAAAGCTTATGTGACAAGGTTTAGAGCATACTTTATTGACTAGACACTTCATATACATGATTCCTTAAATAGAACATTTATGACCAGAAGACAAATCCCTAAAGGACATCAAGAAGAAGTCCTTTGACCTAAAACCTTGCTCATGAAACCCATGACGCAAGCATATCAAAAATATATTTTATTATTTTTGTCTTCTTCTTTACATAAATATATAATTACATAGTCAATATGAAGACCAATCCTAGTTACACTTTTCTGTTGGACATTGGGTTCAACGCTCCCTGTGTGTTTTGCGACATGGACTAACCGCCTCTCGTGGATCCTAACTCTGGCGATTGTAGCGGAGACTAATGTCTGTGGGTTTCGGTCTAACAACAATCATGAGTTCCAACAAGTGGTATCAGAGCGACAGGTCTCGAGTTCGAAACTCACTCGACTCGCGTTGGGGGGGAGATTGTTGGACATTGGGTTCAACGCTCCCCGTGTGTTTCGCGACATGGACTAACCGCCTCTCGTGGATACTAACTCTGGCGATTGTAGCGGAGACTAACGCCTGCGGGTTTTGGTCTGACGGCAATGTGAGTTCCAACATTTTCAAAACATACCTCCCTTGTCCAAGGAAGATTTCACCCTTCTGCTGCCAAACTTCCAACCCCAGAAAATAATGCATCCGTCCCAAATCCTTCATGTCGAATTTTGTGGCCAGGTTCTCCTTGCAATCTTTGATGAGCATAGATGAACCTGTTAGGAATAGGTCATATACATACAATACCAAAATCATAGGCTCACTCTCTACTGTTAGATAGTAGAGATTAAGATCTGCATCACTCTTGACGAATCCCATCTTTTGCAGGTAACCATCAATCCGACCGTACCAAGCTCTAAGTGCTTGTTTAAGCCCATACAAGGCTTTCTTAAGTTTGCGTACATGAGTCTTCTGCTCATGCGTCTCAAAGCCCTTTGGTTGTTCAATATATACTTCTTCTTCTATCACCCCATTCAAGAAAGCAGTCTTGACATCTATCTGGTGAATCTCCCACCCCATCTGTGCCGTAAGGGATATCACGGATTTGATAGAAGTATATTTGGCTACTGGGGCGAAGGTTTCTTCATAGTCTATCCCTTCCTTCTGAGCATACCCCTTAGCCACGAACCTGGCTTTGTATTTCTCCACGCTGCCATCCGCAACATATTTGATCTTGTAGATCCATCTTGAACCTACAAGTGATCTGTCCTAAGGTCTAGGTACCACTTCCCAGACATCATTGGTCATGATGGAACTGTACTCTTCCACCATTGCATCTACCCATACCTGATGCTGAGCTGCCTCCTGGAAACTAGAGGGTTCTCCAACTCGAGCCACCAAGGCTTAGTACCTGTCAGGTTGTCTACACTCCCTCTTATCGTTTCTAGGAGCTCCGAAAAACTCCTCTGCATCTCTCAGGATTTGTCGCAATTCCCGACTCGCTTTCTCGCTGGTAATGGGTGGATCTTCCTGCTCCTCTTCTGAGGTAATACTTCAAGATTTTTATGCCCTAGAGAAGCACTAGTGCTGGTTTCAGCAAGTTGAAGAGGCTGAACCAGTGGATCATCCTCTGACTGCGTTTCGGAAGACATCTCTCGGTATTTCCTGAAAGCTTTGTCCTCCATGAAGTATTTGGTGGCTGCAAGGGGCTGCTGAGTGAGGACCATCTACGAGAAAAAGTTTCTCCTATATACACTACCCACAGGTGGTGGGTAACAGGACTTGAATGTATGGCATCTAAACATTCCAAGGCCCTTGAAGGCATTGAAATTGTTGCACTTGTGTTTAATGATGATTTCTGGAAAGATGTCGAAGAGATTATTGTTGTGACAAAGTCCCTTTTCAGAGTTCTCCGGTACTTCAAGTCTTTTAGCTTTTTTATTTTTAAAATTTCATTTCAAGCTTCTTTTTATTTTTAAAGTTTCATTTTTCAATAAATTTGAAAGCTTGAATTTTCAGGATGGTTGATGGTGACAAACCTGCTATGGGTTACATTTATGAGGTGACGGATCTCGTTAAGGAGGTAATCAAAGTAATATGTGGGGATGAGGAGGCAAAGTATCTGGTATCTGCCTCTTTGGGATATTATTGATGCATGCTGGGATAGGCAATTGCATTCCCCCTTACATGCTGCTGGGTACTTCTTAAACCCATAATATTTTTATGATAAGAGAAAATTTAATGAGGATGGGGAGGTTGGCAGAGGACTTATGACATGCATTGAAAGGTGCTTTCCTGATCCATAATTTCAAAGCCGTGTCTTTGCCCAACTATAGGATTATAGAACATCGACTAAATTATTTTCCTATACCAGTGTTATACGAGAAAGGACTAAGATATTGCCAGTTATCGTTTGAGGCTTGAAGGCTTCATCAATTCATTAAATTTGTTTAAACTGTATTTTGTATGTTAAATGTTTTATAAAATTTTATTGTCTTTTTAAGTTTTTACTATTTAGTATTTAGTACTTACTACTCACGAACACTTTCCACTTGCTAAGTCTTTGGTGGCAAAACTTTGGTAGTGATACGCCATATTTGAAGAGAGTTGCCATTTGAATCTTAAATCAATCATGCAATGCTTCAGGTTGTGAACGCAACTAGAGCATGTTTGAGAAAATACATTCTAAGAAGTGCAATCGATTGACACAAAAGCACTTAAATGACCTTGTATTTGTCCATTACAATCTACAACTTCGCAACAAACAGATACTAGGTGAGAGCCTGAATTTGAAGGTTTCATAATCTGATTTGCACTTTAAAGTTCAAACTTTAGTTCACATTTCAATGTCTCATTATAATGACAGGGTTAGATCATTCACCAATCGCGCTTGAAGAGATAGATCTGCAAACTACAAATGCATCAGATTGGGTCCAATTAGAGGATGCTCCTCTTTTAAGCCTACATGACTTGGAGAACTTTGAGAGTCAAGCAAGTGAAGGAGTGGGAGGAATCACTTCTAGTTCTCACTCTTAGAGTCTTAGACTCTTAGTTACTGATTTTTTACTGATTAGTATGCAGTATTTTGTAAACTTTTAGAAGCAGATGCTTCTGGTTCTATGTAGTCACTGGTTACGAGTCAGGGCTCAGTACTTTGGATCATGTTTGGACTCATAACATATATGAGATACTTATTTATTCATGATATTTTGGACATCTATTGATATTATGCATTGTTTGGACATGGCTATATTAAATATCAATGAAAAATGTTTTATTTGTTTATTTCAATATATCTTTATTTATTGAATTCACCAATTTTTTCCCTATCCGATTAAAACTTTTCGCTCTTTTGCCTTCCCGATATATTGGCGATTCCGAGTCAGGTAACATTGAGTAAAACACCTAATAATTAACTCCTCTCTTTGTAGGAATTTACAAGGTAAGTTCCGTAGATCAAAAACCAAAGGTCAACACTCACAAACAGATCACAAATCAGTACACCAGTATTATCACGTGGTTAAAACCCTTGAAGAGGGAAACAGTCCACTGCCTGAGCCAACACGGCCACTTCAGGCAATTTATTAATATAAAAAGAAAATTTACATGTGTTTCTTTCATAAATGGTTACCGGACAAATGACCCTCCATGCTCTTTAAATAGAGATCATGGACTAATTGGGTGTTAAGCCATGGATCAAGTGTCGTTAATACCGAGGAGAGAGTGAACCGTCGGATTATAAGTTACAAATATACATAGTAAAGAAACACACTTTACCTAACTCTACACTAGACTAAGTTATTTTAAACTATTTTCTATGTGTCGAAATATCCTAACATCCCCCCTTAAGAACAACTTGGGATAGGATTGAAGGATTTACAAAGGTGACACAATAGGAGAAGGAAGGAGGCATTAGAGCCTATCCCCCCTTAATGATAACTTTCTTGAACTCCAAGCATGGATCGAAGTTTGGTAAACTTTGCTTCTGTGAGAGCCTTTGTAAAGATATCAACTACTTGATCATTGGTTGGACAATACTGCACTTCAAGAACACGGTCATGAATGAGCTTTCTGATGAAGTGTATGTGGAGCTTAATGCGTTTCATACGCTGATGCTGAACTGGATCTTTACATAGCTGAATGGCACTCTGATTATCACACCAAAGTGTAGTTGGATGCTGCTGATGAAGACCAAATTCAGACAGTATATGATGAAGCCACATGGCTTCCTTGTTGGCTTCAACTGCACCGCGATACTCTGCTTCTGCTGAAGAAAGAGAGATGGCACTTTGTTTCTTACAAGACCATGTAATAGGTCTTGAACCAAGTGTGAATACATATCCTACAGTAGACTTTCGATCATCAGGGTCATCAACCCAATCAAAATCAGTGAAACCAATCAACAATGGAAATGCTCCTGCACTGTAATGAATCCCAAACTGAACCATGTGAAAGTGGTGTAGAAGATCACAGGCATACTTGGACTGAAAGAGGGTAATGCCTTCCTTGGATTGCAAGACTTGAAGACCAAGGAAATAATGCAAGTGTCCTAAGTCTGTCATTTCAAACTTCTTTTGAGGCTAGACTTCACATGGTTTATATGGTTTGGATCACTACCAGTAAGGATAAGATCATCAACATAAAGAACAAGGATGGTGAAGGAATTACCCACTTTCTTGGTGTGGACAGTGTTGTCAGAATGACACCTAGAAAAGCCATTATCTAAGAGAAATCTATCCATTTTGGCATACCAAGCCCGAGGAGCTTGTTTGAGACCATAGCGAGACTTCCCAAGGCGACAAACAAGGCCGGAGTCTTCACACACGGATAAAGCAGGGGGTTGTTCATATATGGATTTCTTCATGCAAAATCTCCATGTGAAGGCGGTTAACATTATCTCATGGACTTCCATTTAAGGAAAGCGACCAAGGGAAAGAACAAAGTAGGATAGAATTCATTTGGCAATTGAGAAGGTTTTGATAATGGTCATGCCTCCAACATGAAAAATATTTAGCGACAGATGAGCCTGTCTCTATCCACTTTTTCATCTGGTCCAAACTTTGTTTTGTAAACCCATCTGGATCTGACAAGTTTTCTTCCTTTTGGAAGAGGAACAAGATCCCAAGTATTGTTTGCCAATAAGGAACGATACTCTTCATTCATAGCTTCATCCTAATCTGGATGACCGGAGGCTTCTTCAAAGGTTTCTAGATCAAGTTTTTCTAGAACTTGAGCCAATAAGGAAGAAGCTCTTTTGAACTGAGAACGTGTACGTCATCGATCGACAGGGTCTCCTGCAAGAGAACCTGTTGCATCCCGAATAGAGCGGACCCATCTTGGAAGCGGTGGAGTATAAGGAACAATTTCACGAGCTGGAGGAGGATTGTCATCCTCGCTGTCATCATCTGAACTAGAAGGAATGCTATTAAAAATAGAAGAGAGAGAGAGAGAGGTGGCTCATATGCCGAATCAGGCTCGTAGGCCAAAGCTGGCACACCCATCGAACTAGGCTCGCAGGCCGATATATTTTCATCAAACTTTACATCTCTTCTAATGATTATATTTTTTGATTTGGTTGAAGAAGTCTATATCCTTTGACATCTTCAGAATATCCAACAAAAATACATTTTTCACTCTTAGGTTCTAAGGCTTTATGTTTCGCATCTGGAATATGGGCCCAAGCATCACTTCCAAAAACATGAAAGTGACTTACATCTGGTTTGATTGAGCTCCGTTTGATTGAGCTCAAGCTTCTTCACCGGGTTATATTCTTTAAAACAGCAAGCTGGAGTACGATTTACTATGTAATTTGCACGGTTAATATACATGAGTGAATAGATCCTTTAGATTGAAACTACAATTAGCCATTTCTTTTAAGGTAACGTTCTTCCTTTCGACTACACCATTTTTTTATTTGTAGATATAACCAGAACAATATGTTGCAATTAGATGTGGCCACTCGGTCATGATTGATAAATTTGGCTTCTTCAAGTTTTAACATATTCTCCTCCATTGTCTAACCTTAACTTAAGAATTTGATGTCCATATTGTTTCTCAACAAAGGCCTTAAAGACCAAGAACATGTTAAAAAATTCACTCTTAAGTTTTAAGAAGTATACCCAAGTGCGTCTGGAAAAATCATCAATGAAAGTTAAGAAGTACTTGCAACCAGAGAAAGAAACAACGGGAAGTGGACCACATAAATCACTGTGCACAAGCTGCAAAGGGGTTGAAGCATGCACGAGCACGCATGTCAAAAACTATCTGATGATGTTTTCCGATACACATTGAACAAACACCATGTTGAATATATGAGAAAACGTCACCATATTTTCCTTACATAGAGTTTGAAGGGAGTGATAGTTTAAGTGACCAAATCGCTCATGCCAAATTTTTCTCACATCATCGTTATGAGCAACAAAAACCGAGGGAAGACATGATGACCCAAATTTGTCAAACTTATACAACCTTGTAGAATCATCAGTAATTCCAGTAGCTAAAATATGTTTAGGATCTTTGAGGTCCTTGATTACAACATCATGAGGTGAGAATTCTACTATTTTCCCTTCACCTGAATGAGTTATCTGATAAACAGAGAGAAGATTGCATGACAAGGTAGGAACACATAGTACATCATTAAATTGACCATTATCTAGATGAATGGTTCCAGATCCTACAACACTACGAGATCTATCATCACCGACATAAATATGTTTGGTGTTACAATCATTTAAAGAAGAAAACATGGCTTTATTTTTGGCCATGTGGTAAGAAGCTCCAGAATAAATGAGCTACTCATGAGAAGGAGAGGAAGAAGATACATTTAACGCATAACCAGATCTTGATGCTTGACAACCACAAGAAGAAAGTGCCATGCCTGAAGATGAAGATGAAGAGTGCTCCAAATTGATGTTGTGCTTCTTCATTGCTACTTCTAAGGTTTCCATCTTCTTAAAACATTTGGACTCTACATGGCCATCACGATTGCAAAAGTTGCAATGTCTATCTGTCTTCTTCCCTTTGTTTTTATTTGCTTTTGTCATTTTGGTGATTTGATTTTTCAGTTTGCAGCTGAAATTCCTTGGGACCCTTGTTTGGTTTAGGACCATACTTTTTAGGATATTGCTTCTTGGTATTCTTTTGATATGGTTGTTGTTGGGCTGCTAAGGCTTTCTTAGAAGCATTTCCAGGAGTGATAAGACCAAGGTGTAAGAGTTTTTCTTGTTCTCTTATCAAAGAATCACAAAAGGAATCAAAAGAGGGATTCTTGTAGGTGGTTCTAGAAGAGATGATGGCTTCTCTAGTGGAATGGAAGGCAGAAAGAAATACAGAGTATGCAGGGCCAAGCTTAGCATGAATGCAATATATGAGGCTACCATCTTCCTTTTTGACCTTACAACCTTCTAAAAGAAGTTTAAGGGTCTTGAATTTGGACAAAAGGTCTTAAATAGAGGAGAAATTATTAGGGTCCAAAGTAAGCTACTCATTTTCAAGCTGGTGGGCCCTGATTTGATTTTGAATGCCAAAAACATTATTTAGCTTTTCTAGGGCTTTATTAGGGGTGTCAATGTCAAGGATGTGAAATCGAAGATCTTGAGCAATGGACATTCCTATCAACCCTCGTGCTTCATCTTGTTTATTTTCCCATTCAGGAACTTTATCATCATCGGAAGGTTTAGTTTCTTGACCTGTGGCTATTCTATAAAGCCCTTTACTTCTAAGTATATCTACCATATGAGGTAGCCATTGGAAATAATTGTTGTTGTTAAGAATAACCAGGCATGCACTTTACTTCTTTTTCTTTTCTCTTTTCTTCTTCTTCTTCTTCTTTTTTTTTTTTTTTTTTTTTAATATATATATTAAATGATGCTAAGAAAAGTTGAAAATAATTGCTCCAATGGAAAGATCTCGAAAAATTAGGCCGTTTCAAAAAAAACGGCACGAAAAACGGCATCCGGATGAAGAAGTTATGCCTTTTGAAAAATCTAAGTTGCAGATGCCGAATAGTTACGAGAACGGGATAAAGTGCAGCTTTTAAAAAAAAAATCCGCCCCTTTGAACAAAAACTTTTTACAAAAGAAGCTTGAGAAGGAGACTTGAACCCAAGACCTCTATTCTCATAAACTAACCCCTCACCAAGTGAGATAGTAAAAAGATCACGTTATTGTATGAAAGGAGGAAGGGTTTTTTTTTTTTTTTTACTCTTCGATGTGCGTACCTTTTCCTGCAAAAAAAACGAAATGCAGAGCCTTACGGCAGAATATTAGATTTTCGATTAGCCTTATCCGCAACTATCACTTTTTTCACTATTTCTGATTTCTTGAGATCGCACAAAGACGCAAGGAAAGAGCATACATAGCAAAAAAAATCCCTTTTTCCTATTTCTGATTTGCCGAGATCACTCGGAGCACACAGCAAAGAGCATACATAGAGAAGAGGGTATAGATCCGGCAAATAAATAAACCTTAATACTGAAAATAAACAGATAAAAAAAAACTGAAATAAGCAGAACCCTTAACAAATATAACTGCAAAATAGATGTTTTATACCTCCAGATCTAAACTGACATAACTTGGGCAGCGGAAACCTTTTCGCATGAAACGAAAGGCGTTCCTCACTGTAACAGACGCTCCGGACACAACCGAGCAATTCTCCAAGCCCAAAAATGTTCAGAAATAGTAGATCTACAAAACGGCATTCACATGCAGTCAAACCGGCTTCGGATTTTGATCAACAATGGACGTAGCCCTCAAAATAGCTCTAATACCATGTAGGAATTTACAGGGTAAGTTCCGTAGATCAAGAACCAAAGGTCACCACTCACAAACAGTTCACAAATCAGTACACCAGTATAATCACGTGGTTAAAACCCTCAAAGAGGGAAACAGTCCACGCCCTGAGCCAACGCAGCCACTTCAGAGAATTTATTAATATAAAAAGAAAGTTACATATGTTTCTCTCATAAACGGTTATCGGACAAATGACCCTCCATGCTCTTTAAATAGAGATCATGGACCAATCGGGTGTTAAGCCACGGATCAAGTGCCATTAATATCGAGGTGAGAGATAACCGTCGGATCACTACAAATTGTGACCGTCGGATTATAAGTTACAAATATATATGGTAAAGAAACACACTTTACCTAACTCTACACTAGACTAAGTTATTCTTAACTATTTCCTATGTGTCGGAATATCCTAACAATTCTACCAAAAATAAACAAATATTAATGATAATATTAATAATTAAGTAAAAATTGAGCAATTAAGATTGATTAAGGATAAGTTAAGTGATTTTCCATCATCTATACTTGATTACCAATTGAAGTAGGGTGATTTACTATTTTTGGAAAGTCATGCTTGAAATGATAGACATGACTTTCTATTTTTAGTAAGTCACTCTAGAATAGTCAAAAATGAGATTTTATTCAAGGAAAATTTATCCCTTAGCTACAAATTTTCAACAATAGTTTGGCATTTGATGATGACATATATTTTATTGATATTATCAGAACATTTTCTCCATGCAGTTTGCACTACAATATGGAATAAAAACTAACCTAGAGTTTCTAGTTTGGATAATGAAATAAGAAATAGAAAAATTGAAGTTGATGAATTTTTCTCGTTGAGTTTAATTGAACTTTATTTTCGTTTCTTTTTGTTGAAATCATGCAATGTAAAGTTTCTCTAATGATCAGAATAAACTTGCATATGTTCTTTGGTAATGATTTCTAACCAATCACATATAAGCACAATCCCAAATGGTTTGAACTAACTATCCTCTCTTAAGTACATGGAATAGAACTATCCTTGCACATACCAAAATCTATTCTTAGAGATGAATATTGAACACTGTGCCTTGTACTCATATTAATAGTTTGAAATGATATGTTGATATTGGTACTTCATAGAAGTGTCCTTTTACACTCTCAAGTCTTGACTCCCAACTATGTTAGCTGTCTAAAATCTAAGGCAACTTGAACGTCCAGGAATTCGGGTTCTTAGTCTATTGATCACCACTATTTTGGAGTCACAGGTCACATAAAAACAGTTGAATCAATGTCTTCCCAGTGCTGTTCTTCTTCTACAGGATTCTTGAATTTGACATAACATGAGATATGTTTCCTTGGTCTGTAACTAAATTTACCTCCACATCAGCATGTTCAATGTACAATTGTCAGTACCTATCTCAGCACCAGCAAAGATAGCCTTCAATAGGCTGTCTTTTAAACTCCCCATGATTGCTTTCGGTTTTTGTTGCTTTAGTTGGATTTCCTTCATTGTCATGACTATGAGATCATCTTTCTTCCAAGTAATTACATCTCATTTTCCTTTTTGTTCTCATCTCCTTTGGACATTTAATATTCTTTTTAGTGGGATAAGAGAATCACTTGGCTGCTATAATAACTGTTGGAGAATGTAACTAATTTCAGTCTTCATAATTTGTACCATTATGTATTTTATGTAAAATCAAAAGAAAAGAAAAAGAAATATTATTATTATTTTTCTAGATAAGCATGTTCTTCGTGCTTCTAGGTTTAAGAGTCAAAGAGTCACAGTCTTATTTTGGACTTATTGTAAAAGAAAAAGAAAAAGAAATGACATGTAAATTTTTGGGACATAAACCCTCTAGATTCTAAGCCGGCCTTGCCTCAATGGACATGTCTATTCACACCCCTTTGAATTGTATAAATAGAGGATGGATGGAGCTCATTTGGACACACACACTTGGATGGTTTTGGTCTGAAATATCACAGAGAAGATGGAGGAGATCAAGAAGGCTGAAGTATGGAAGAAGATCTACCTTGGTACATCTCTTGTTGTTGGTTTCTTGCTGGTGAATCTGCTAGAAGGAAGGAAGCTTTGGCTTGGCATCTAGAGGAAGAATTTTTGTGGATGTGGGTCCTGGATATCTCATTTAATCTTATTCTATAAGAAGATATTTTCTGGGTTTTCCCCTTGGAGGGGTTTTGCCTTGGCTTGGAGCCTATATCTTGTGCTCTATTGTCTTCTGTGATCTTCATGTTTATGGTAATTGCTTGATGAACAAAGAAAACATAATAATAATGATGTTGTCAGAGTCACAAGTAATTATCATGAATGGAATTCTAAGATAAAATGGTAAAAAATCTCGATTTCCGACATGGTATCAGAGCGAAGGACTTCTTGTAAAATGTAAATAGGTCATTCTTCATGCTGACTATGTAATCACGAAAAGAAGAAGACAAAGATAGATATGCTACAAGGAGCCCTCCACAAAGCCTTCAAAATGTGTTAGAAGTCAAGTTCCTTATACAGTGAAAAACAACGTTGAAATATATATGAAATGATAACGAAAAACATAAGCTGATTGGTCGGCCAAAATACTAGTTGTTTGGTCGGCCTAATAACTAGACAAGTCATATATATATATGACTTTTCTGCAGCCAATTTAATATGAAGAACATTGCGGACTGGTCTCTAAGGAAGTGCGGATATTTAAGGATGACATCACAGTGAAGTCTGTGGTGGATAACAAGGAACAGACCTGAAGAGTATTGCGGACAATGTGGAATGAAGACCGGAAATAATAACACAGATAAAGAATAAGCAGAGGTACAGGATTATGCGGTAACATTCTGGCAAATTTTGCAGATATACTCTGAGATTGAAGTCTGAATATAACCGAGATCTCAGTGTGAAAGATTTGTGAATTCGGTTGGGCTAAGAACTACCATGACATATGAAACTACAGCAGACATATATTAGAAAGAATGCAGATGTATATCAGTGGACAATGCAGTGTTGAAGTGCGAACAAATGAAGGTCACAGTACACAACATAAGGAGAAGAGACAACCACAGTAAGAAAGGTAAATCTTTGATTTACCTTCCTACTATTCAAGCAATTATATAAGCATATGAAATGTAAAATCTCCCGTGCTGAAGCAGATCTAAGCTATTTAATAAAGAGAAGATTCAAGGTCAGAAAAGCTGAACCATGGTCCTGGAAGCATTTCTAAGTAAAGGGTCTAAGTCTGGGCCTTAGTATTTGTTATTGGAAGATCAATAAGAAGAATTTTTTGCGAGTTTTTGTCCTGGCTCTAGGAGCCTAATCTTTGTGTCTTGCGTTTTTGATAATTGACTTGATGAAAGATTAACTTAACCTAAAGAAGACAAGACATAAGTACATTCACAAGTAACTATCAAGAAGAGAATTGTATTAACCTTCAAGCCCTACAATTTCTCAACATGGTTTCAGAGCTAAGGTGACAATTAAGGAAGGGCATCTAAGGGACACGCAAGGATAAGATTTCAAAGCATATAAGCCAGTCAAAATTCATCGCAGAAGGGATAAGTTCAGAGATCTAATTCTCTGAGATTTTGAGAGGTAATCAGAATCCGAATATCACAGCCTACAATTCGGATCATCCTCAGGAAATCTCGGGCCAATTTCAGAGGTGTTTTTCGGTAACAGATCAGTGAAATCACAGCAATGCTCTTGGCATACCTAGTGCAGATCACATGTTCGGACAAGGGCATATTCAATGATACAGTCACATGTTTTGTTTTGGTTCTATCCCTTATCTAATCCAGTGCTTCCTTCAGATCTCTGTAAAGACAATAACAGAACAATATCACAGTTTTGGTTCCTTGCCACGTCTGAAGAGAAGTTCAAATAATATCAACAACAAAGATGATCTTAGTCTTGGCAATATGACATCTAACTTAGTTATAAGTCTAGCAGGATAAAAGTCATTTTTATCTCCCCATTATTGCAGCAAGGATCCCCTCCATACACATTGAAGAAGATCATCTGAAGAAGTGTCAATCAACATCAACAAAGGAAACCAAATCTAAAGATGTTGTCATCATAAAAGGAAACAATTTCATTTATTGAAGAAAAGATTTTTCAATTAGAAGAAGATCGTCCAAAGAAAGCATTAATACATCTTTTCTCAACCACCATCGAAGTGACCAAGTTGAAGATTTTATCTTCACTTTTCAAGTAAGTATCTTTCATTCTATAATCAAATTTGGTAAAATGAATTTGTTTTTGCAGGGAGATCTATTTATCTTCACTTGTCAAGTAAGTATCTTTCATTCTATAATCAAATTTGGTAAAATGAATTTGTTTTTGCAGGGATATCTATAAGCTGGTTGGGTTATCAAGATTCCTTGCATGAGGAGGATAGTCACAGTCCTTGAAGAAAGTAAAGTCAAGAAAAGTCTTTGAAGGTCAAGATTCATCTAAATACATGGAAAAGAATAGAAGGGCTCAAGGATTCTTCTGAAATCAGTCAAAATCCTTGCATCCCTATATAACAGGATTGGAGACATCAAAAGAATATATGATAAGTTGAAAGAACCATTCAATGCAATATGGAAGGTCATGACACTTAGACCTAATTTACACAAAATTGAAGGTATCAAAGAACGAAAGGATATATTCATAAGATATCAACTGTGAGATCCGGAAGAGATGATAAGATGGACAAGCAGGAAAAAGAAAAGTTTAGGAAAAGTGGAATACTTATGGACATTTGTTTCTAAAGAAACAATCTCAACAAGAGGAAGAAAGGACGTTAAAGAAAAGAAGAATTCAAGGAAAATCACACAAACTTATGAATAAGAAATTGACTTCTGTTGGTTAAGTGATAATGTAGCATCTTGATCTAAGCATGGCAAGAGCTCCTGGTGAATCAGCTCCAGAAAAACCTCTCTGACAAACATTACTAATGAAAAGTAGTCATCAATAGCAAGGGTCATCATGGAAACATATTTCTGGATGTAATGACATATTGATGAAGAAGGCCAAGGGAATAAAGCTATTCATTCTTGAGAAATTGCTACAGGATGACTCAAGGGAAAAAGGTATGAAGTATGTATATATTTATATGCTAACATTGGATGTCTTGAAGTCATGTCATATGGTTGTAGGTAATGGACTTCTATACTTAGAAGTATGATCTATGGAGAAGTATCTATCAATGTACAGACAGATGAAATCAACATAATATGTCCTCATGAAATATGAGGTGGTTGTATATGAACAAGAAACTAGGAAAGTTGTATGTTCCTGGAAATCAAGAATGTGCAGAGAGGAAGAGATCATGAAATGCAACCATGTCAAGAGGCAGTTATCATCCAGAGGCCAATAAGATGTGACTAGGAGACCTCTTAGAAAGATATGTAGACTCTGACAAAAGTCTGGTAAAGAAGAAGACTCGTGGAAAACATATCATTAGGAGATGTGTCAATCTGTATGAAGGATCTCAATTCTTACAAGAAGAAGTCATGGTGAAAGATCATCACTGAGGTAAATTTTGTTTTAAAAGGTTCATATGTAAATATTTATCTTGATGAATTTGTGCAGGGTTGCTAATCATGAGAAAGGATGTATCATCCTGGAAGATGATTCGAAGGAAAGCAGCATGGCACAATAGTCTGGTGAATCACTCTGATAGCTGACAAGGCTCAGGATGGAAGTGATGAATGATCTGTGCCCTATGAAGCTAAAATATGGAGATTCCTCAATGTCGAAATCCATGACATCAAGGACAGGAATTCTTCATGAGAAGTTGGGTGTATCACCATTGCTGTTGGAGGTCCCTGATTAAGAGGGAGCCTGACGATAAGTTTCTTACTTGGAAGAAACTTGGTAATTCCTAAGGACGAGCTTAGGTACATTCTTTGTATAAGAATGAGTACATTCCCTTGTGGAATAGGTCCTCCCTGGGAGGGATAGATAGACACATCATTCTAGTCTTAGGAAGACGGAATGGAGGATTGGGTAATCATCTAGCATTCAATACTCTTTCAGAATGTGATCGGGCATTCAAGATAAGAGTAGTCGAGGACCGATATTCTTTGAGGGCTAGCTACCCAAGAGAAGAATAGTCCAGGAAGGTCATACTGTGGGAACACCTGGTACCTTGGAGAGACAATGACGAAGGTGTCTATAAGTCATGTGTTCGCCAGCATTGAAGCCCATTGTCTCGTTGAAGAGATGGGGTTGTTAGCCAAGGCCTTGCACTAGTACAATGCTGGTAGGAATGATGTTATACAGATGTGATTACCAATCCAATTTTTCTTATGAAATTCTTTAGTTTGAAAGTGATCATGTAACTATATGAAAACCTCCATAGTTAAGAGGGAGTGTTGTAAATGTAACTAGGTCGGTCTTCATGCTGTCTATGTAATTACGAAAAGAAGAAGACAAAGATAGATATGCTACAAGGAGCCCTCCACAAAGCCTTCAAAATGTGTTAGAAGTCAAGCTCCTTATACAGTGAAAAACAACATTGAAATATATATGAAATAATGACAAAGAACATAAGCTGATTGGTCGGCCAAAATACTAGTTGTTTGGTCGGCCTAATAATTAGACAAGTCATATATATATATATATGATTGTTCTGTGGTCAATTTAATATAAAGCATATTGCAAACTGGTCTCTAAATAAGTGCGGATATTTAAGGATGACATCACAGTGAAGTCTGTGAAAGATAACAAGGAACAGACCTGAAGAGTATTGCGGACAATGCAGAATGAAGACCAAAAACAATAACACAGATAAAGAATAAGAAGAGGTACAGGATTTTGCGGTAACATTCTGGCAAGGATTGCGGATATACTCTGAGATTGAAGTCTAAATATAACCGAGATCTCAGTGTGAAAGATTTGTGAATTCGGTTGGGCTAAGAACTACCGTGACATATGAAACTACAACATACATATATTAGAAAGAATGCAGATGTATATCAGTGGACAATGCAATGTTGAATTACGAACAAATGAAATTCACAGTACAGAACATAAGGAGAAGAGACAGCCATAGTAGGGAAGGTAAATCTTTGATTTACCTTCTTACTATTCAAGCAATTATATAAGCATATGAAATGTAAGATCTCCAGTGCTGAAGCAGATCTAAGCTATTTAATAAAGAGAAGATTCAAGGTCAGAAAAGCTTAACCAAGGTCCTGGAAGCATTTCTAAGTGAAGGGTCTAAGTCTGAGCCTTATTATTTGTTATTGAAAGATCAATAAGAAGAATTCTATGCGAGTTTTTGTCCCGGCTCTAGGAGCCTAATCTTTGTGTCTCGTGTTTTGATAATTGACTTGATGAAAGATTAATCTAACTTAAAGAAGACAAGACATAAGTACATTCACAAGTAACTATCAAGAAGAGAATTGTCTTAACCTACAAGACCTACAATTTCTCAACAAAAGTGGGGCAAGGAGGCTTATTTGACTTCAACGATGAATTGTAATCACTTTAGAAAGTTGATATGTCACCTCTTGCAACACTACTTTGTTTGTGAAAAAATAATGGAAATTGGTGAGGACTCATGTACACCCTAAACACACTTATATATGTGTCATTTACCATAGTAAACCAATCAGATACCTCAAGTAATGATAACCTTTCCCTCTCATACATGCAAGGTGGCTCAATCTCAAAAATATTTTGATATACCACTGAGATGGACTACTCAACAATTTTACTATTTTCTCCTTTATACCCTATCTCCCATAGCAATTTTCAATAGATGTGCATGAGTACTAAATCAAGAGCGAAAGTACACTTCCACCCTATTGCTAGAAATTCCATTTTAGCAAAAAATCCATCAAGTAAGTAGAAGGCCATGTAAAATTGAGGTTGTTCTCCTTCTTTTGGGTGCTTTCCTCTCCTGACATTTGTCTTGAGTGAATATGCAATAACATCATGTTGAGAAATCAATAGGGAAACAAGCAGGATTGAATTATCTTTCTTTGATAATTGCTTGTGATTATATGTTGGCTTCTTATTACTTTTATTATGTTATGATCATCAAACAATTACCAAAACCATAAACTATGAAGATCACAAAGAGACAATGTACATAAGATGTAGGTTCCAAGCCAGGGAAAAACCGCTCCAAGGGGAAAACTTAGAAAATCTTCTCTTCTTATAGAATCAAATCAAAGTGAGAATTCCAAGGCCCAAAAAACTAGACCAAAACCTTCAACAAGAACCAAGTCAACCCTCCTTTAAAGCTTTTCCAATAATTCAAAGTCAAATTGAATCAACAATAGTCCAAGCTCTCCAAATTAGGTCAAATATCAGATTTTCGACCCCCATCAACATAATTTTGGACTTGCAGTAACTTCAAAACAAATTTGGCCCTTGTAGTAGCTCCAAAATCTCTTACGTGTGAGAGAATTAGGGTAGAAAACTAAACTTTAGACATTCACTCTTCTTCTAGGCTTCTTCGCTTGTATTCTTCTTTCTTATTGGCATAGAAATCAAACTTCCTTTCTTGGCTTCAAATGAGATCAAATTGTTTGCTATTTATACACATCCAGGAGGTCGAATTACTCTTTCTAGGACCGACTTGATGAGGCAAGGACGACTTGGTATTATGGGTACAAAAATGACATTTATGACTCAAATACAATTATTTTTCACTTTATTTTCAAAGTCCAAATGGGACTTGACTCTAGTGCAATATTTTGACTCAAGGTAAATATTCTTTTTACTCAATAAAACCTAGAAGAATGAAGAACATGCTTGACCTAATTAACAAATTAGCTTTAGCATGAAACCCATGCTTGAAAAAATTTTCTTTTTTCTTTTTTCTTTTTTATTTTACATAAATTATATAATTATATAAGCACAATGAAAATTATGAAGAGCTAACCTAGTTGTAATTTTCAACACATCAACCCAAATAAATATGGTTCCTTTTGTAGCACATGGGTGTATCATGGGAACCTAGGTTTCTTCAAAGTATTATGTATCCTCTCTTCCATAGAATCTGCAACACATTGCCACCAATGGTTGATACACCTTCCTAAGCATTTTTTTTTTGTAAATCCCTTCAGGCTTCTGCCTGAATTGCTAGGTTATTGCTACCACGTTTTGAGAATATCCTCAGTAGGAGTCATGAAATCACAATACCATTTTGGGTTGAGATAATCCTGAGTTTGAGGCATCTTATAATATATTTGAAATGTCCCCTAGCATGTACGATGCCAATGGTACACCATGGATGCTTTTGACTGTCATGTTTTCATCATCATATTGTTGTAGGGTTCATTCAACAATCTTAGCGCATGCAAGACAAGTGTATGAGTTGCTATTTTATGAAACCAAGTCATTTTAATATTAGTGTAAACATTGTGATCCTCTTTGCCTTCTTGAATCTCCTTTATTGAGAATGATTTGTATATTTATGACCATGATAAAGGTACTCACTTGTTTATGTAACAAGCAATATCCTTAAATGTAGGCACTCGAGCTCTTGGACTGTCAACCACCCCCTCAATACTACTTTTTGCCATATCTATCACGGGCCTTTTCCTTATCGTTGGTGCCATGTCACATCTAGATGATGATATACTAAAATACTCAAGAAAAATTGTTTCTAACACTTCAAAATATTCATTGCAACACTCAATGTTAGGAAAAAAATATAAATCTATTCATTATTATGTTGAGTGGCACAATCTACAAAAACACAATGTGTTGACTTTAATCGTAGTTTGTGAAGGCATGATGCAATGTGCTATAATGTGAGTTGCAATGGTAGAATTAAATAAAGGAAAACTGGTAACCTATGGTGCAATCGCAAATTGCAAGCCTAGGAGAAATGCCTTAAGCGCAGTCATAAATAATAATCATAGAATGCGGAGCTAGAGAATGAGTTGTGCATATGAAATAATAGGAAACCAATAATGAGTGTTAATCACAATTACAAATTTTAGTGGTAAGACATGGTAAAGGAAGGAATGATTAGGGTTGAGCGCAATTGCAAGATCCAAGCACAAGGTGTGATAGGCTAGTTACCGATGGAAATAAAAATAGTAGCAGGTGAGGGATGGAACCCTACTGCACTAGGTTGCGTCGATGTAATTAAGTTATCCAGAAAAAATGGCTAAGTGTTGTACATGGTTAGAGTTAGGTAGTACTATATGGAGAAGTTTTTAAAATAATGCTTATGGTGCACATATATACCTATAGCTAGAGGAATGTGAAATGTCATGGGAATATGAAATGACAAATCCAATAAAAGATGAAATCACAAATTTGGAACACAATAATGCACTACTTACCTTGGTATAATGCTTATTCGTAGCGACAGAGGATGATTTGCAAAGAAATTTTGTGATGAGCATTCAGAGGCTTCAGAGCAAATGGCACGGTGAAAAATAAATGGAGAGGTGCCCATATATAGGTTTTTGCTCACATGGGTGGCGATAAGTGCAATAAATGCACTCTCGCAAGATAATTTCATACTAGGGTTAAGGCGGTGCAAGAAACTCTTTTAGCAAAGGTTAGCATTGCAAAATATGATTGTGTGAGCTAAGTTGCAAAAATGTGTGGCACAATTCGTGAATACAATGTGCGATTGTGATTAGTCGCAAATTGCTGAGGTAGTATGCGATAAAGCTTGGTGCAATTTTTTTCTAATTGAAAGAGACTTAGAAAAATTAAGAAACTTATTCCTTGAAATGTTCATAATGGCGGGGACTCCAAATTTTAGGATGTCGAAAATTTGGGGATTGTTGTAGCGACTACAATAGTAACCTAGAATTCTTATTTTCTTATCATTCATGCCAACACTAATCATGTTGATATGAAGCTTGTTGATCTTATGTTATTCACACATATAAAACCCATGTCAGTTACATAAAATAAAAAAACATCTAAGCATTCTATCAAGGTTATCAGCCACAACATTTGCAAGTTTAAAGTCAACATATACAATAATTAAACTATCAAAATAAATTTTATCCTCGGTGTGCGTGCCTCTCCAAGTCTAGTGTTGAACCTAAGCTATAATACCACTTTTTATAGGCCCATCCAATTTGAGTGCTAAACCTAGGATTTGGTACCACTATGTAACACTCCTTCCCAACCCCTTTGCTTATCTTGGTTGTGGGAGGTGTTACCTATTTGTTTTTACCCAACCTCCAATGTTTTTTATGAAGGTGTTGTCAAAATACATCCTTTTCTCAAAGTATACAAAATTAAATTATGATACCACCATCTAATTTATCTAATCAAGAGCTTTCCAACGACATAAATTTTATCTTGATCTGATTCTTAGATCGTAAGTTATGCTCATTAGAATTTTTCCAATCAGAAAGGTCAACGTCAGTCTGCACTACTACAACCCCTTAACCATCCATCAGATCATTGTCCTATTGTGCACTACGTTGGGGGTATGAAACCACCTTGACAAAAAAACTAGTATCACAGGGCCCTCCCTAAAGGTGGGTTTTAATTTGAGGACGGGATACCTTGAAATTGATCTTAATTGTTAATTGAAGTTGGCCAGTTTGGCTCTAATCCCAACTGCCCCCCCCAACCCCACCCCCCGTTCTCATTAAATGTCGACGATGAGGAGGGCCCCCTCAATCACACTTGTTCATCGATCTCAACTAGGTAGGTGTTTATCCTAGTTAATGTGCATGGGTTTTAACACCCATTATATGGCTAAAAAGGTGACACCAATCTCCATAGTTATGGGCCAATTAGAGAAATTTCACCCCCACTTAAAAGAGTTATAACCTACTTTGATGGAGGGGAAAAACCACTAGGGTGATACCACTTACCACATCATCACTATGTTACTTGCCATATCAACATAGGGGCACCACATGGAACCCATGTGGCACCCACCTAACCTTGGTGGCATAACCATTTCATTACATAGGGACAATAACTCCTTGTCATGCTTCCTATTGTAGGATAACAAGTTACACAACCTGGTGGTAGACAGTCTCCATAGTGGGCAAGGTTTCCACACCAAAACCACAATGAGATAAGCCAACCTATTATCGGCCCGCTTGATAGTTAGGTTAATGAGTTTCAATGGTTTCATAGATGAGCAATCATGTCAATTAACAAGCCTAACAAACATCACTTATCTATGGAAATTGTATTTCGTCTATCACCATCGCCCAAATAGGAAAAATTTGAAGGTATGAGCATTGATGAGCATAGGATGGTCTTGTCACGCCAATGCATTTTTGGTTTTGGGCTATGGTTATAGGGTTATTCCTATGGGCCATCCCACTTAGCACCATATGTTGGTAATTTGGTGACAAGTACTACTATTAGCATTAATTTTGGCTTTGGAGAGTTGAGAAAGCACCAATGGTGCAATATACAACTAAACACTTATCCATAATCTTGATCTATTATAGCAATTGTGGGGTTCCCCCACTGGAAACATGAGGGTATTTTGAATATAGGACAATAACATGGGTTTGGGTCATCATGCACGAAGAGAATGGGGTGCATCGAAATCAATATTGAATAGGTTGAGTTATTGTTTATAAATAAATATTATAATGTAAAGAAAAGGAAGCATGTACACATATTTTTTCATTTCCATTATGAACATAGGATTAACTAGCACAACCCACAACTTAATTTCCACTATAAATAGACAAGATAACTATGATTCACAAGTATCAAAGAAATCTTCGTAATTATAGCATTCAACACAATTATAAACCTGTAAGGTAGCCTGTTAATCTCAAGTTTGACAATGAAATTTAGGCAACCAACTATAGCTTTTAAGGTACCTTGCTATAATGAATTTGGTAGTTAACTACCTAGTTCAAGCATACACTCTACTATAACAGTGAGTGTAACAAAAATATTCAAGTGTTAACACATGAATATACAAGAACATATTAACAATCATTGACAGAATAAGGCTATCACAACCTGTAGACCAAATATGCACAACTTTTATACTTATCTAAATGTGATATAATGGCTGGAAACTGAAGGAGGGAATTCCACTCTCCACCCAACCAAAGGCTACCTACACAACAAAATTTGTTGCAAATGAACACTGCTTAGATAGATCCAAAGTCTAAGGGGATGCTTGCTCAGGGAAAATTCACAACAAAGCTTGCCAGGCACCCATGAGGTGGAGTTCCTTATCTTGGTGGTTTAAAACTACTCATTAGCAGTAAGCACCACAATGACTCACTTAACCTATGAGTTCAATCAAAGGGCATCACCCAAGGTCATTTCCAGAAGGTTGAATTCACTGATTAGGTGGTTTCACATCAATATTTTCGTAACAAGCATTATAGGAGTTTTCAATCCATTATATAGAGTATTTCAAAGCTCTTTTAGCAAGCACCACACTGGTTCATATTGTCCTGTCCAAGTGGTTCATCAACCGTACAACAAGCACCATAGTAATTCAATCATCCATTGAGCTTCCCACTGACCACTCAGACACAACCATACACAACCCATTGGCCCCAAAAACATCAATATAGGGGGTAACATCCCAATTTCATAGCACATGGTTCATTCAAAACTTTGGCATTGCTCCATGTGTTCCATGCTCAAAATCTGGGGACTTCTCTCTCCACTCTTTTTATGCTCCTTCCACTACATTTCCACTACTAATCTCCTTCATTGTTTTTTTCCCTATGTTAATGCCTTTTCCGTGTGCCTCTTCATGTGTCTCCCCCTCAAATGTAGATCTCCTCCACTATTTTCCATTTCATTAGTGATTGAGTGAGGCTATATGCATCTGTTGAAGATTGCAACAAGAAACAGTGAAGGAGGCATCCTGAAACATCATTCATGATCCTAGTTGGAAAGTGATCACCAAAAATAGGTGGGGGCCACACAGGTGATTTTTGTCACAAAGTCTATTTTTAGACTATGTCTATTTTTAGACATGTCGATCATATTCTATGAGTTGCAGGATGATATTTGTGGATGGTTGGTTAATTTGGAAAAATAGATGGATTTCTATTTTTAGGCATATTGGGCGGAATCTATTTTTAGATTGCCAATCTAAAAATAAATATGTCGAATATTATTAGCTCTTAATAATATTTGGACTATAAACATTATCTTATTTTCTTGGAGCACTTCAGTTAAGTGCACAGATGTGACACATGAGTTGACAGAAGGAATTACGCTATTCTTGAGGGTTAAGTGGAGCTATTGCATGGATACTTCAGTTAGAACTCATGTGACAGAGTTTGGTGGAGTTGATTGAGGAAGTTAATGGAGTTGTGTTCAGTTTAACTAATCTAAACATAGTTGAGCTATTTGTATCTAGTTTAACTGATTGATACAATTAGTGAGAGTGGTTTGAATTAATTATTAATTAATTCACTAATTATAAACTCATTAATCAACTAAAGAATACATCAGTTAACTTCAGTGCATTGACAGTTTCAGTGGAGACCAGTGCAGAGATAGGTGAAAGGGCAAGTATGACTATCAGTTGTGACTATAAGTGATGCATGGTTTGCATCCAACACTCAGTAGAGATGCCTATAAAGACTGCATGAGAAAGGCTGGGGTAATTCGAACTCATCAAGAGGCATTCTTCAGCAGGGATTGCGTAGTAGAGGCAGGCTATCAAGTGGCAGAGATTGGAGCATGTGTTTTGCTAGATCTAGTTTGATTAGTGTGTAGCAATTGGAGATTGTACTGAGAGCTTGTGAGGAGCTTTGTACAATGATTTTTACATGATCTCTATGAAATATAATATACAGATAGTTGGGGTTTTCAGCTTTAAGCTCTCCCATGAAATATTGTGTTCATATGTGTGATTGTTTATGGTTTTAATGTGTGCATGCAATTGATTTTATTTCCACAATTAATGATCAATGGTAGAAGAGATTTTGTATTGTGCATGAAGCTAAAATAGTGTGTGATCAGGAGAATCTCGGTGAATAATATATCAGTTATTCAAATTTCTACAACATCCCCCCCCATCCAACCATGTCTCTTGCCATCTGCCGTGTAGTGGTTTGGACGGTTATGCCACCTCCTCCATCTTAGAGAGTGATGGCACCATCTTCTAATTGTCCACTCTCCCTCAGAATTGGATCCACGTCTCCCTTCCTCCAGGCTAGCATTCCATCTTTTTATTATTTTCAAGAAATTAATTTAATACTTAATTATTTACAAGATTTGTCCTAAATATTAGTGGCTTCCATGTTGGCTTTCATAGTTATGATCACATATACAAAAACAAGGGTTTAAGGCAAGTTTGTTACAATCACAAGACTTGAAGTTTTAAAGGGCCATTCCATTAACATGCTTTCATAACGAATACAAAGTTGGGCCATTGTAATCTTGTAAATGTTGGACCCTTCACAGATTTGGAAAATATCCAAGGATGTGACACTCTGCACCGAGCCAAAATTTGAAAAACGTGAAAAACACACCAATGGAAATGTCAAAGGCTTGCAACATACCAAATTTAAAAAAAAGATCACCACACACTTATAAAAGGGGCATTACGAGCAATACAAATAACTCTAATAAGAGAGTTTTTGACAAGATTCCTTTGCTTTCAAAAACAACCAAAAGAAAAATGACTCGTAGCACAACCCTTATTCATCAACTACTACTTGTTCATTGCAAAAAAATAGGCATTATTTATTGCTATAACTCGATATGAACGATGGAAATTCTTGCTTTCTTCCTTTAATAATTGTTTTTTTTTTCATTCCTACTTTGCCTAGCTCTATTGAAACTTCTACATCTACATTCCTTCACATAGTTCAAACATGAGAACATGGTATCTTAAATATTTTTTGTTTGCACCATTGAAACTTACCTCACAACTAAAACCCCAAACTCAAGAACACCCCCTTTGCAACCTTAATTAGGCTAGACCCATTTATATCATATTTATCAGGTGCATATTATGGTTCCCACTATGAGAGATGGATGAGTGCTCATGTGAATAATAAAAGTTTCTATTTGGTCACAAAGGGGAAAAAATTTGTGCAATTTTTTTTCAAATTAGTTAACAATTCAAGCACTGAGATGGGTAAACTGAAAAATAGTTTTTGATGAATAAAGTCTTGTTGGTTTGGATGTTACAAATCCTAGTTTCCTCTAATGTGGAGCTTCCCATGATTAGTCACGAAGTTTGATAAACTACATAGAAATATAGGAGATTCAATTCAGGGCCCTTAATATTATTCCCAAATATAAACATTTCCAAGTTTGTGGATTCAACAAATAAATGAGGGTTGGGAGTCTCCCAAAGTGACCAAGCAGTAAGAACATATTGAAGCATCTTTATCTCTGAATTTCCAAATTGTGTTCACATGCACCAACCTTTGAACCCATTGGCAAGAGGCATTTTGAATCATATAACATAGAAAATATGGGCCTTAATACCCATTTGTTGGAGAATCTACATTTTCTTTATTTCTTTTAAGAAGAGGTCTTTAACTACAATGGGAATTATAATTTAATCTGCTTTTAGCCTCACTAATGTGTTATTTTATTGAAATAGATAAGTTATATGATTTGAAAATAACCTCTAAAAGATAGAATTAAAAAAAAAAGGTAATCATCGAAGTTATCTTGAAGTAAGAAGGGTCAAAAAAACTTGAAGTGGACATAGGAACCTTAAGACCAGTCTATGTGGCCTCACCATGTAGTATGGATATGGGTACTAGCTATAAGTTGGGAGAATTGTACCAAATTTTTAGAGAAGAAACCTATCTAAAGTTGTTTCTCTTGACTAGAGAAGTGAACCTTGACGTTCGTATATACATTGGGAAATCAAGCCTACATAGATCTATGGCTAGACCAGTAATGTTCCTTGAACTAAATTCATATCCTAGCTAATTAGTCAAGTTAGCATTGAAAACATATTGATTAGAGATACAACTGGAAAAGACATTGATTATTTTCAACCCTAAACCTTATATTTCTTACAAATTTCCCATGCCTCTCATAGGTTTTATGAAAGAATGGGTCTTGCAGTTCACCTTTAGTTATCACAGCCTTCTCAAATGGTAGTGGATTGAACAAAATACATTTGAAGCTAGGAGGTTAGGCATATATCCGACATGGAAACTAAGGACTCTATACAACATCATTGTGTTGTTGCTAAGTAGACTATATGGTGAAGGAGATGCAACACAATTTAATGACTCGTGGATGCTATTGATTTATCAAGTTGGCTAGACTAGGACAATTTTTAACCAAGCTTTTATACTATCACATCAATGAACAAAGGTGTCTCTAGAGCTAAGCATAAAACCATAGGAGTCCTATCATATTTTACATGTCATTGTATCCACTAGATGTGCCATGTGTAGTGAATACTTTCCCAATTCGTAGATGACAACTATAGTCTAGCAAGCCACACATTTATGTATACTACTAACTTCTCTGAGAACATAAATTCAAGTTTTATTACATCGATATTTGTGAGCACTTTGTCGCTTTTATGTAGAAGTTGATTTTATGTGAACTCGCAAATACATTATTTATAAAGCAATGCAAGAAATCAATGAATTTAGGGACTAGTATGTCATAGAAAATGGGACGTATACAAGAGTATTCAAAGCTACCAAAGGGTCACATTCGCTACCCAAATTTATCCTATATAAGCTTAATCTATAAGAAGAGGTTAACTAAACCTTTTTCAATGGAGTTTGGGAAACTACATCTCAAGAAAAGAGAGGCATTATGTCCCCCATTTCCTTTCCGTAAAGAGACATATGGAATCAAGGATGTAATAGATGTGGTTATAGAATTTGAAACCTTTGCTACTTTTCATTTTTGCAAAGAAGTATTCCAAAGGCATGACCTTCTCAAAGTAGTTGCCTACAATTGTCATGCCTTCGAGTATAGTTGGCCCTATCAAAATGAGGTTTGGATAGAAGAAGAGTTCTACTTGAGAGCCGCATTACTAGATAAAATGGAATTCATAGTTTGTAATAGTGGTAGAGGTGGAAAGGATAAACGTAAAGAGAAATTGGAAAAGGAATATTGAAAGAGAAGTTGAGGAAAAGGAAGAAACAACAATGGGGGAGGCTAGAGTCAGAGCAAAAGAGGAAGCAACTAAGGAACTTATACAAGAAGAAGCCCTAAATCAATAGCAAGCAAAAAAAATGTAGGAGGAGGTAGAGGAAAAGAAACGAAATGAAGACTTAAATTGGCATAGGAAGCAAAAGTCCATAATAAAAGGGAACAAGAAGAAGATGAGAAGAAAATGAATGAGGAAACTAGAGGTTTATATCCTAAGGACATGGGACCTCAATCTTGAAACAGCTTCCCCAGTCCCTATCAAAACAAGGTTTGGGATAGAAGAAGAGATATACATGAGAGCCACATTACTAGATAAGATGACATTTATAGTTTTTAATAGTGATATGGGTGGAGAGATTAAAAGTAAATTTCTATTGGAAAAGGAAAAGTGAGAGAGAGAAGCTAAGGAAAAGGAAGCAAAACCAACAGGGGGAGATATTTTTAGAGAAAAAATGGAAGCTACTAAAGAAGAAACTAAGTAATTTATACAAGAAGGATCCATAAAACAATAAAAAGTAGAAAAAAGGTAGAAGGAGGTAGAGGAAAAGAAAATAAATGAAGACTTAAAATTGGCATAGGAAGCAAAAGTCCATAAGAAAAGGGAACAAAAAGACAATGAGAAGAGAATGGATGGGGAAACCAGAGGTTTATATCCTATGGAAAAGGGGAACTCAATCTCGAAACACCTTCCCTAGGCCATCTATTATAAACAACCACTTTCCTCTTGGTGAGCTCGATCTAGGAAAGTTCACTTCACTAAAATATGAAGCTATTGTAATTCTTGATGCATTTGTCTTCAACAAGACAAAAGGATTGGTGGTGAAACAATCTCACAAGAAGCTTAAATTACCTAGAGTCCTTGAGCTCATAGTCAAGACTAAGATGCCATTGATGATAGACAAAAAAACCAATCCAATTGTGATAACTTATAAATGAGTTTCCCTCTCTCATGCTTATGAATTTAACATAGAAAAGAGGTAAAGGAAATAGAGGGATACAACTAAAATATAGTGCAATTAGAATAGGAGGTGGCCCATTATGAAGTATGACTATCCTATTCGAGTTTAATTCCCATGCCTTTTGAAGTACAAGATGAATTAAGTATCGACCAAATGCTAATGTATAATAATCTTTAAGAGTTTTAAAGTCACACCACTTAGTTTCTCAGATATCTGGATAACACAAATGATAAAAATATTGTACTATGTAGAGTCCAAAGGAGTATTGATGAGTTGAAAATGGAGTATTGATGAGTTGAAAATGTGGTAGGTAGAACAAAAAGATACACATAATGGTCTTCGTAAAATGAGAGAGAGGGAGAGCCGATGCAATTATGTGGCTCAACAAAATTGTTTATTCACAAGAACATCCCCGAAGAAAGATATCACTCCCTTACTGATGATTTGTGCCTAACTGTTGATAAAGTAATATAAACATGTTATCTTCCTGCACTTGGAGACTTGAGATTACGTTGGCCTATAACTATTGTTTTGGATGATCTTGAAGAAATTATCAGAGGTAAAGGGATTGCTATTGGAATAACTTCAAAGATCTCCAATGAGACACTATATATTACAAACCATTTAAAAGTGATAGATTTGGTTAATTCATATCTTAGCGCATTAAAGAGAGGTGCGGGCCCAATGCCTAAAGAATTGATATCTTATGAAGTTGCCTTTGATCAATTAATATTAAGCCATATAATAGTAATTTCTTCTTAAAATGAGGTGTGATTGAATTATCTAGATGATAAGGCACATGGTTGATTATGACTTCAACTAAATGACAAATCCTTTTTGTAAAATATTCTTTAAAAAACAATAAAATAAAGAAAGAAGTTGAAAGGCCATAACTACCAAGAAGGTAGTTCAAGAGTTCACAAGGTTGTTATGAGAAAAAGTATAAAAAGAAATTGACTAGTTAAGAAGAGGGCTATTAGTTATTGGAAATTTGTCAAGTCCTTTATGAACTTTGTTGTGAAGAATCCCTTGGGGCCAATTCTATAGAAGAAGCTTGGATTTTAGTGATGTGTGTTGAGAGCTATTTCTAGCGCTTATTGTGTTAATGACATCATTGCAAGGTTGTATCTTTATATAGACATTTCTATATGGGATTTACATTCTTGCTTTACTTTTTTTAGGAATGTTTTCTTTGGGATGGTACACATGTGCGCGCACACACACACACACCCTTGTATTAATTGGTTAAGACATTCTCCTAGTCAGGATAGGTAGAATAAGATTGCAGTCTACATATAGATTATAAAGCATTCTACATTTTGCATTCTATCTTTTGTTTCAAATTACAATATTAAAAATTTATGGGATACATTTGGATGGGTTCCTTATTCCAAATGATGTAGGTTTAGTTGGGACTTTACACCAGTAAGAACCATCACTATTGTGTAGCGCACTTTTCCTGTGACAATATAACTATAGTAACATTTTTCTTGCCGAGTTCCTTCCTTTTCTCCTCCTTTTCATCTCCAACAATTAGGTAGACCAACTCACCAAATGAGACCCAACCCTAGTTAGTTTGTTGTCCTTTGTTAATTTATTGTTATTTCCTACTTATTATTAAACCGTAATTGAATTACCCTAATTAATCCACAACCCTATATCAAATAATTAAGCCTAAAACCCCAATTAATTTATTAGCCTTATCTCCATCTATTTTTCTTCCTTTTCCCCTTCCAAGGTTCCTTAAATTTTCCTTAAAATTGAGGTGACTCCACTTTCTCCTTCCTCCTCATGGTAAGGTAGTGCCTCACTCTAATTATCATGCTACACATACAACTTATGAATGAGCAATGAATCAATGGAAACTAAAGGATCAAGGGTATGATATTTAGCCTCACTAATCAAGATGGGTGTGATGCATCACATTATATATATTTTAGATTAACTGGAATTATAACCCATTATGTAACCATGGATCTCCTGTCTTAGTTTTATTTGGTAATAAGTCTCAATGTTCACATTGAAAGACATGAAGAGATGGATCATCTATCTTATTTGTATTTGATTAAAATGCTTTATCTTCACATCCAAGATAAGGCACATACGGAGGAATAAGTATTTTCTATCATGTGAACCTTCTAGCTTTATAACTAGGTGTTGATAACTTATATTCAATGGGGAATTTTTGAGTAGATGCATGCTCATGCCAATATAGGGCATCCACCTCCCTCATAAGGTGGGGGGTGTATGTTTGTCATTTATTTTACACTTTAATACAGATGGAGAGAGTTTTCATAATTGTACTTTCGCATATGATTAAATTTATGCATGTTTTTCATTATCATAGTCTAGCTAGAGATAACTTAACTAGTTTGATGAATTCAAAAGAAAACCCAAAACATCTCAACAATAATTTTTTACTTAAATGATTGAAAATGAAAATAATATTAAAAAAACGTATAAGATCTACAATTTTATTAGTCAATCAATAGAAAATTTAAAAGACATTATAAGATGTCATCGTACATTAATAAAACAACATTATAACATAGTATGTCATGTATTTTTACATCTTGTTTGAGTTGTGATTAGTATCCATATGAAATATTAAAACATACTACTCTAATAACATATCCTTATTATGAATTTTATACTACATCCATAGTAATTTACAAACTTGAAGATAATGTTAAAATCATGATCTCAATATATTTACATTTGAGAAAATTGATAGTAATGTCATATGCAATTTTTGTAGTAATTTCAAGTGTAAATACAATAATGTGTACATGGTTTGGTTTTTGTTTATACTCTTTCAAATCACGTGCATGAATAATATCACATGCATAACAATTACGACACACATTGGTTTACAAGGCATTGCTCATGTTAAAGGCTTTACTAATTTAGAAGTTGGCTTTCGAGTTCAAGTCCTTAGGTTGACGTGATAACACTCTCTCTAACACCAATACTTACATTGTAAACAAGTTCATATCATGTCATATGGGCCCTCCATGAGTTATTGTTGTTCATATCATGCCTTACAAGTCCTCCTCAACTTATGATTGTGAATTTATTTATTTGATGTTTGTAGTTACAATGACAACATTTTATGACTAGAATTTCATTTCACATTAATATTTGTTTACATTGTATTTGTTGAGAGGGATAGTTTTAAGACGTTACTTGCACTAAAGCTTTAATAAAGATAAATAATTTATGAAATACATTCCCTCAGACTTTTGAAGTCTTAACCCAAAACCCATTTTAGTCAATTTGTGAACCAAAAACCCACTTGATATTGTAAAACTAGGAAATCTTAAACACAACCATGATAAGGATTGAACCATAAAAGATACATCACTTTCACCTATCACACTAATATCTCTAATCATTGAGAGTGCATTTTGTTTAATTTATATTTTTATCCATTTGTAAACCTAAATCCTTTGAACCATAAGTTCATAGGATGAAATCATGAACAAAACCATGATTGGGATGGAACTATAAAAAATCCATTAGCTCTACCTTCAATGTTATTGAGACTCACTGTTCATTCCATGTTTCGAGTTAGGCAATAAGTAGATAACAAACATGATTTTTTATTTTGCTAATTTGAAATTGATAAATTTGAGATTGATAAAAGAGCATTTTGAAAATTACTCCACAAACTTCTCTTAATACTCACTTTTACTTCTTCACTTTTTAATCATACAAATATCTATGACCAAGAAAAATACAATTTTAATTGATTTATATTTTTTATAATATTTGAAAACAAACCCAAATTCTATGATTCTATGATTTTCACAAAACCACACCAACATCTCTCACTATAAAATTATCTTGATTAACTTTTATGTCAATTTATTTGTAAACCCTGAACCAACTTAATGTGGTGAACTTGTAAACAAAACCATGAAACCTTTGAAGTCCCTGATTTTCATCTAATCCTGTGGATATTTACAATTAAGGAGGGTGCGTTCCATCTATTGTTGTCGTGCCCGAACACAAAGGTGCCCTTGGCGTTTTATACTACTAATACTGTGCATCTGAGTCCTCGAACGTACGGTTAAGAAGGGTGTTTGCCATTTATTTTTGTAGTGCCCAATCAGAAATGTGTCATTGGGATTTTGTTCTACTAATCCTGTCCCCCTGAGTTTCTCGTGCCCAGTGTCACTATTATTCATGCGTATCAACCAACTGGATTTTAAATTTTAAGGCAAGGTCGCAGCTTCAGGCGGGCGAAGGGTACCTTGTGAATCGAAGGCCCGACTACATGTTTATTGACAGATTTGCAGGACGGGCTATTCAAAGGTGTATTTACTCGTCCTTTTCCTCAAAAAACTTTAAAACACGTGGCCTTAACCACTTTCGGATGATAAACACAGAGGCGGAACAGCTTCATTCGGCCAAGAAACCAAAGGCGTGTAAACGAGTTGGTACCCACAATGGCTCCTTCCATTGCGACGAAGCGCTTGCCTGCTACATGATTCGTCTCACACACAAGTTCAAAGACGCAGACATTGTACGCACTCGAGATCCCAAGGTATATACACACATCACTTAAACTCTCTTCTCAAAACCCTACCTCAACCTTCATATACTCTGATAAACCACTGGACGAGCCCTTAGAGCTTGTTTACAATGTACCATTCTGACTTCAGGAGTACGATGCGGAACATACCGTTTTTTATTGTTATAATTTTATTAACGCCTGCTTTCTACAATCATATTCATTTGCCTAGTCCACTCTTTCCATATTTACACTGTGTGATGTTAATTGGTTTAGTTAAGTAGACATGAAGTCAACTTCCATGGTTTTAATATTCTCTTAAACAAGAAGTTCTTCAAGGATTTTATGGGTAAATACACTAGTTACTCTATTTTAACTAACCAGAAAAGCCCTAGCTCTGTCGGAGACAGCTATTCACACCTTCATATCAGTAGTTAAAAATACCTCGTCCAGTGCTCAGGAATTCTCCGTTGTGAAATGTGAATTCAGGAAAGGAAATAAAAATCCTCAGTAGCTCAACGTTGTTGATATCAAGTCCACACAAGAGTGCCTGCCATGGAAAGGGCAGGTAGCTCAACGTTATACATGCCAATTTAAAACAAGCTGAAGATGTCTTTTTCTGAAATTCAAGTAAGGTATATCAGAGTGAAACTTATGACTTGAGGAGAAATCTAAAAATCAACACACCAATAAGACAATCAAATAGAGATGTGGAGAAGGATTTAGAATCCAAGTTAGTCATGTAAACAAGAACATACCATTATTCCCAAATTGTTGGCAATTTGTGGTCAGCATCAATGACTGTACATGCCCACTGAAATGTTAGAGTATGACAACAATTTGAGTAAAAGAAAATGTAAAAGCAGTAAATTCTGTCATGGTTACTTAGATGGTATTGGTTTACAAAACCAAATTATGGTTATTGTAATGGAGCCTACTCCATTTTTATGAAGCCCGTGAGATTGAAGAGGCTGTAAGCATGATTTTAAAATATTCTCCTAATAATAAATCCTTGCCTTGCCCGTGGATGATTTTGTTAGGGTTTTACCACGTAAAATATTGTGTGGAGGTTATTTATCTCTGTCATTCTTCTTCTTCATCAATACATGAACAGACTCTGAATACCAACAAGTGGTATTAGAACTTAGGGCCAACCTCTGTCCAGTGTCCAGTAATCTTTTCAATACCACATGTAGAAGAAGAGTGGTTAAGTCTTGGCTGATTTTGAGAGGACACGATTTGTTGAACTCATCGTTATTCATGCTCAAAGTCAAACAAAAAAGTGATGGAGCCACAGATTCACTGTGGGGCTTAGGTGGAAAGGAGCCGCAAATCGATTCTCGGGTACGGTGGAAGAGAGTTGCAGAGGAGGCTGTACCCCTAGCCATTAAGTAGAATGAGGGTCGCTATGACTGGAAGGGGTTGTCGGGTGGAATAGAGTTGTAGAGGAGGTTGTAACTCTAGTCGTCACATGGAGGAGACCATCGAGTGAGTGGCGCTGCTGGGTCAAGCACTGACTCAATAGAAACCATCAAACAAAGAAGTTGTAGTTGTAGAACTGTAGAAGGGGATGTTGAGTAGAGAAGCCGAAGAGGAGGTTGCGAAGGGCCGACTAGGATTGCTAGGAAAATTGTCGGAGTTTGAGCAACTTGTAGTTGCACAAGGACCCGAAAAGGAGGTCATGCCACCGAGTGCATGCTGATTTTGGAGCTTTGCGTCATGCAAAGGTAACCTAGTTAAAAAAAAAAAAAATTGGTGGAGATAGTACATACATTGTTTTTGTGGAGTTTATTTAATTTTTTTTTCTTGGTGGAGACAATACATACATTGTTTTAAAGAGAAATCAATATATGGTATATATATTTAAACTTTCAAGAAACCAAGTCTAAGAAACAGGGTTTAGGGTTTGTGAAATGAGATGGTATTTTTTTTTTTAAATTGATTTGATTTGGAGAGAGGGTTTGTGCGTGTAGAGGATAATAGTGAAGGTGACATATACTTTAATGACCTAAACAACTTTGAAAAATTTAATGACTTAAACAACTTTGAATTGTGGAAACTTAAAATGAGGGATTTATTAGTACGTTGGGGTTTGCAGAATGTGTTAAGAGCCAGGAGGAATAAACTTGCAATGATGATCGATGAAGAGTGGGAGGACCTGGATGCTAGAGCTCGCAGTACAATTTGGTTATGTCTAGTTGATGATGTCTTGTTTAACATCATTGAAGAAGTAACAACATCAGGCTTGTGGACCAGTTAGAAGGCCTTTATATGACGAAGTCCTTGACGAATCAGATCTACTTTAAGAGGCAACTATATAGTCTAAAAATGAAAGAAGGTATAAAACTTGCAGATCACTTGAATATGTTTCTAGTTGAATAGTATGGATGTTAAAATCGATGGTGAAGATAAGGTAGTTACATTGTTGTGTTCATTGCTTAAATTGTGGGATCATTTCGTAACTTATAGTAGCTTTAGTACAACTGAAACTCTTGAATTTGATGTTGTTGTTAGAGTGTTGTTCTTTAAAGAGATGAGGAAGATATTAGGTATTGGAACCTCCACACTAGAAGGAATGGTGGCTAGAGGTCGGTCCAAGGAAAGAGGAGAAAAATTGAGAGATTCATCTAGATCAAAGTTGAAAGGAAATAAGAGTGAACTTAGATGTTGGTACTGCAACAAGGCTAGGCATCTCAAGAAGGATTACTGGAAAAGACAAGAATCCAAAGATGACTCTAAGAAGGCGAGAAATCTAGTTGAATCAGGCTTAGGTATGATTTACAAAGTTTTGTCTATTAGTAATGTTCCTCAATACAATGAAGATTGGATGTTAGATTTTGGTGCTTATGTTTCCACACAAAATTTGGTTTTCTTCATATGAAAAAGTTGATGGTGGAATTGCTCTTATGGGAAATAACATTTGTTGTAATACTGTTAGGGTGGGAAGTGTCAAAATTAAAATGATGATCTTATAAGAACTGGTACCCACCAAAAGTGGGGACCCCCTAGGAGAGATTTTCTCCTATTCATCTTTTTCCAGCTAACAGCCAGCAGCCCCAGACAACCACCTTGTAGCTGATGTGATGTGCCACTTTGTCTTTGCTCCCTACATCAATTATGTCTTTCCTCGCCCATCTGTCGAGAACATATGTTAGAAGGTGGGCAATCTGTTCTAAAAGGTATGTTTTTCATTGTGCAATCAGGTGCTTATGCTTGTTTTCATTTGGGCGTTTTGGGCATGGATTATCGGGTGACTTGGAATAAGGAAGGGCTTTGAGCGTGGTTTTGTCCTCTCACCTTAAATGAGGGGTTAATCTTCAATCTTAGTCTCGTGGAATCTCACCTATTGGCCTATGGCTTTAGAAGGGCACTACTTGGGGAAACCCCGATTTTGGTAGCGTGGTCCCATTTTCCCGTTCCACATTTTTCTCTCCCCTCCGCACATTATAAGCCCTATTTCACCATTTTCCTTCTTTGGGTCCATAAGGCACTGACACACCCCCTCCCCTTGTTCACACATCTGGGTCGCGCCTTGAAATGTTGCCCCGAAGGTTGATGCAGCTAAAAGAAAGTTAAAAGCATATCATGGCCACAAGCAAGAAACAAAAGAAAAAGAAAATTATAACATGCAAAAGATGGCCGTGACATTTAATATAGCACGTGGGCAAAAGCCAAACATGAGCCCTACCCCTTATCATTATGGCTATCACCCTGGTTCGTAGGGCCCATGAGTGCCCCTCACATTATTAAAGGAACCCATGCCATCCAAATCCCTGGTGGGCAATGAACTGCCCCACCTTAAGGGGGCAATAATTGCTTTACATCCTTCATAACATGCTCTCATTTCTTGGAGATTCGGTTAAAATACAAAGAAAATCAAGGAAAAGCAAAAGGTAAATAAAGAGGGGTGGAAAAACAAAGGTTGGGGTAACTCATGCAACCACAATTACTCCCTCCTCACATTTGTATACCCAATATATCAACTTCCCTCATTATTGCTATCCTTGTACCCATGGCATTTGGCCTTGAGACCCATGTATCCCCATCCATTCATCATCATTCATGTGCCACCTATTAATTGAAGGATGTACCAAGGACATGTCTTCCCCTTAGGGGCTGGGAACACCTAATAGGATCATTTATGAACTACTCCTACCTAGGGAGGTAACACTACTTCGAGATTAAAACCCCAACTTTGGAAGGGAAGCCCCATATGAAGTCTCAATGAGCCCTTGACTAATAGGCTTGGTTCACTTAGATGCATTAATGAATTATTGTACCTAATGGTGAAGATGCAACATGGGACATTATATGTAATTGGTAGGCGGTTTTCATGGGATGGGCAACTTAACTAGGGCCTAAGTCCACTAGAGGAGCATATGACACCTTCCAGGTGAAGCGTTGAGAGCCATGGGACTCTTGTTATTTGCAGAGCATCATTACTTCATTCCATTGGTACCTTCAACAACACAACAATCTGTGCTTTGCCCCACATTATTCACGAGATGATGCACTTGGAATAGTTTGCCCCAACCGACTTAGCCGTGATCACATGGTTTGACAGTGATTTGAGGCCCAGATGAGGTTTGTCTCACCCTTTGAGACGTGGGAGGGCTAGCACCATTCTTTGAGCCCTCAACGATGGAGCAGATTCAACCTATTCTATCACCAGGAGACCCATGAGACCCATTTTGTGCCCCGAACACAAAACTGGGGCACACATGATGATTTGCATGGACATTTAGGGGCCAACCCTTAGAGGATGATTTTTGGAGCCCTCTTCCTTCAGTTTGGCACCAGGAGAGTTGAACGCATGCTTCCAAGAGGCGTACGTAGTGATGACGTCAACATTTCGACCCTCTTGTGTGTTATCTTTATGATTTTACATTGGCTATGTGGTTGGCTTGTAACCTCACTTAGTTTTAACTTTTTCCCATCATTTTACAACTTGGAGGGAATTTTAGGCTAAATTAGAGTACATTAGACATGTATAAATTGAAGAGAGATCATTCTAATCTCTCATCATCATCAACCTTGAGATTAGTCTTCTTGGGATAAATTCACACTTGTTTCTTTGGCTATTCTAGATCTTGTGGATGCATTTCGATGTATGGGAGCTAGTTCGCTTTTCTTCTTTGGAACTATTTCATGGATATTGGATGGATATATTGCATGTCATCTTGTAAGTGCCTTATGTTGAAGGAATTTTTCTCTTGAATTTGTTTAATGTATAGAATTGCTGCTTCTAAAACATGCTAAATTGTGTCCTAATTGTTGAAAATTAATTTTGAAAGGCTTTCTAGTTGAGAATTGTTGAGAAATGTAACTAGTATCGGTCTTCATAATTGTACTTAAGTTTGTTGAGATTTTGGGGTGTTGGGGTAGCATCAGATGTGCTTTAGTTCCCAAACTTTGTGGAGGGAGTGGAGTACATGAGATCTCCAAGACCCAGAAAGCGTTTAGAAGAATTCCATCTGGTTTAAGTTTTATTCAAATAATTAATCTTTTTAATTAAGGACCCTAAGTCTAACTTAAGAAAATTTTGTCAATGCGTTTCGAACCAGCCAGTGTGGTTCATCATCGCTGGCTGGTTTGAAATGCGTCGACAAAATTTTATTATATGTGATTTTCATTGAAAGTTTGTATACACATTTTATGGATCACAGAAGCCAAATTCCTAATATAGATAAATGTGAATTAAATGAACATGTGATGAGAATGACTTAAGTGACGCGGATCAAGCAACTTATAATCTTAGCTGTCGATTAGAAATTAGATCACGACCGTTGGTTTCTCAACGAGAAAAGTATAAGATAAGGGCTTGGGGTCAGTTGGAGAACACACACACTGGCAGAGCACTGAAGCTAAGCTAAGATTCTAGGGCGTGGTTTGCTAATAATTTCATAAGTGTTTCAGCTGCAACAAGGGGAAGTATTGGCGAGGGGGATGGTCTAGTCCCAGGCCAAGAGTACAACGAGGGCAGAGAAGGAGCATTCCAGAGCAACGCAGAGGTAGTAGCTACGCAATCCAGCCAAGAGCCCAACAGGGGCAGTGCAGAGGCAGCAGGAGCCAAGCAAGCCTGGCGCAGGTCTAGTTAGGGCATCGTAGGGGCAACGTAACTCCTTCTAGGGTGACGCAGGCCCTTCTTGAGCAGCACAGAGGCTGATGCAGAGGGCTTCAAAGCAGCGCTGGGGTTTCTAGAGGCCGGAAAAGGGGTTGAGTTCTGTAAATCCCGTTTGAGGGTGTGAATCATTCATATTTTTCTGTTTACGGGATAGAGGTATTGCTGCCTTTTTTTATTTCTCTGTCGGGTTAACCAGTTTTGGTGCCCAGGATTGTTGTTCTTAGAATTTGCATAATAGTAAAAACCCTCCAGAAGCTAGCAAGATCGATTTTCCCGCATTGGGTTTTTCAGGGGACATTTGTCTAGAAAAACCTTGTGTGTCATTTTGTCTATGAGCATGTTATTCAGTACTTGATTTGTATGTGTAGGCTGTTAACTGTATTTACTTTGATGTTAATGCTGAATATTCAGATTAATAGCTTATGTAAGTAGGAGAAGTAAATTAAGATTTAACAGTAGGGTTTCTTAGGTTTAAGAAATTCTCACATGGTATCAGAGCAATTCTAGATCAAGTTGGATCTCCAGCAAGAAGGCTGAAGAAATTTGTGTTGTAGAAAGCAGCAGCAGAAAAACCAGAGAGGGCAGCGCAGCACCAGAAGGATGCAGAGGCAGCAAGAGCCATGCAGGGGCTGACGCAGTCCCAGCTGGGTGATGCAGAGACAACGCAGTGCCTTCTAGAGGGACCTAGGAGCAGCCTGCGCTGTGCAATCGCTGCGCTGAGCCAGTTTGCTCACGTAGAGGCCGGTCAGGGTGACACAGTCCAGAAATTGATTGCTGTGTAGAGTGCTGTGAACTGGAAGCTGAGCTGCAGATCTTCAGTAGTTGCTGGTGGGGTGAAGATTTTGCTGGTGCAAAATTAAGCCTAAGCTAAGTTGACAAAGAGCGGGAGGAGAACAATTGCTCAAAAAGTTTCATTGCTTAAAGAAATCGGAGAACCGATCGTAGGGTGATCGAAGAGAGCTGTTTGGCAGATTTCCAAGGAGGAAATCAGTTGTCAAAGGGAGCAGAGGGTGCCTTTTCGCCAAGGACCCTAGATTCGAGCTTCAACTGAGAAGCGGGGAGAGGAAGAGTTGTTCCAACAAAGTAGATCTGAGTAGATGGCGCCACACGGATTGCGTGATCAGGATAGGTTGGATGACCTTTCCAACTTTGCTATTTGGAAGGCCAGAATCCTGGTAATCCTAGAGGCATACGACTTAAGGGAGCATGTAGGGAGTGTCTTGGCTACACCAACCGATGCGAAACTCCTGGCAGAGCATAATGAAGCAGCGACACATGCCAAGCACTTCATCATGGATGGGGTTAAAGATCATGTGGTACCACACATAGCCGAGAAGAACACGACCCATGAGATGTGGAAAGCTTTAACCACATTGTATCAAGGGAAGTCTGTCCAGAGGAAGATGCTTCTGGAGAACCAACTGAGGTTATTTATGATGACCAATGGAGAGGAAATTGATCCTTTCCTATTCAGACTGCAGTTGATCCGAGATCAACTGACTGGCATGGGGGTCAAGGTGGAGGATGATGTCATGGTGAGGATTGCTCTAAATGCAGTCACAGAGGACTAGGAAACATTTGTCCAAAGTCTTTTGGGCATAGTGGACCTTCTTAACTGGGACAATATGTGGGCTATCCTCCGACGAGAGGAGATCCACCGAATGACCAAGAGGCAGACTAGCACCAGAGCGGGCAAGGTGAAGAAGGAGGAAGAGGAAGATGCAGCCCTGGCATCAAAGAAGCAGCAAGGGAAAAAGAAGTGTGATCTGTCAAAGATCAAATGTTTCCAATGCGGCGAACTCAGACACTTCGCCAGCAATTGTCCTCAAAGGAAGAAGGACAAGGAAGCTTCTAGTTCCAAGGCTGCTATAGCAGACAATGGCTTCAATGATGACGTAGCCATGAGCACTCATGAACCACGAAAGTGGGGTGATATTGATCTGTAGAGCAGCTACAGAGTGCTGGCAGGATCCTTGAGTAGCCCAACTCTTGGATCACATCCGTGCTATGGGAGCCTTAAGACAATAGCAAGGAATGATTGGAGCAGCGGGTGCAAAGATCATAGCTGAAGCAAAGGCAGAGGCTGGTATGCTAGAGAGGGAGTAGTGCAGTGCAGATGCAGCAACAACATAGAGGTAGCAACGCAGAGGAGGCTTGCTTATGCAGTGCAATGCTGTAGCAATGCAGAGGCTTCAAGAGGATAGTGCAAAGCAGCAGCCTATGGAGCTTCAATGATGAGTTGCAGCCCAACTGACTTGTTTGTCATTGGACAGGGGTCCTTCAGTTGCTTACTCTCAGCAACTGAGTTGCAGTGTAGCAGTTGGCAGCACGATGCAACAATTTGAGAGGGAGCTACAGTACAGATGTAGCAGTGACGTTGGTAGAGTCATGGGCAGCAGTACATAGAGCAACAACAACACAATGATGAAGGGCAACAGGCCTAGCATTAGCACAAAGTCCAACACCAGAGATCAAAGCAGTACTTTGGGGTGAAGTGTATTGCTAGAGCACATTCCTCACTAAGAGGGAGTGTTGAGATTTTGGGGTGTTGGGGTAGCATCGGATGTGCTCTAGCTCCCAAATTTTGTGGAGGGACTAGAGTACATGAGATCTCCAAGACCCAGAAAGCGCTTAGAAGAATTCCATCTGGTTTAAGTTTTATTCAAATAATTAATCTTTTTAATTAAGGACCCTAAGTCTAACTTAGGAAAAAAGATTAAAGTGAATTAAATTGAACATGTGATGAGAATGACTTAAGTGACGCAGATCAAGCAGCTTCTAATCTTAGCCGTCGATTAGAGATTAGATCACGGTCGTTGGTTTCCCAATGAGAAAAGTATAAGAGAAGGGCTTGGGGTCAGTTGGAGAACACACACACACTGGCAGAGCACTGAAACTAAGCTAAGATTCTAGGGTGTGGTTTGCTAAGAATTTCATAAGTGTTTCATTTGCAGCGAGGGGCAGTATTGGCGAGGGGGGTGGTCTAGTCCCAGGCCAAGAGTACAACGAGGGCAGAGAAGGAGCATTCCAAAGCAGCGCAGAGGTAGCAGCTATGCAGTCCAGCTAAGAGCCCAGTAGGGGCAGCGCAGTGGCAACAAGAGCCAAGCAAGGCTGACGCAGGCCTAGTTAGGGCAGTGCAAGGGCAGTGTAACCCCTTCTAGGGTGATGTAGGTCCTTCCTGAGAAGCGCAGAGGCTGGCGTAGGCCAGGAAGGCTGACGCAGAGGGCTTCAGAGCAGTGCTGGAGTTTCCAGAGGCCGGAAAGCGGCTGAGTTCTGTAAATCCTGTTTGAGGGTGTGAATCAATCATATTTTTCTGTCTTCGGGATAGAGGTATTGCTGTCGTTTTTATTTCTCTGTGGTGTTAACTAGTTTTGGTGCACAGGATTGTTGTACTTAGAATCTACATAATAATAAAAACCCTCCAGAAGCTAGCAACATCGGTTTTCCTGCATTGGGTTTTTCCGGGGACATTTGTCCAGAAAATTCTTGTGAGCATGTTATTCAGTACTTGATCTGTATGCGTAAGCTGTTAACTGTATTTACTTTGAAGTTAATGTTGAATATTCATATTAATAACTTATGTAAGCAAGAGAAGTAAATCAAGACTTAATAGTAGGGTTTCTTAAGTTTAAGAAATTCTCAAAGAGTCATGATGTAATGTAATTGTCAAAAAGAAATAAAATAAATTTTATTATTAAAAGAAAATGATTTATTAGCATGGGTTTCATGCTTTATTTTTAGGTCAAAGACTCCATTGAAGGCTTTAGGGTTGTGTCATAAGTCCATTATGGTCTAGACCCTCATTGGCATTTTTGTATCAAAGAAAATGAAATTATTTTATGTATTTGAGTCCGCTTCTCCTCCTCCATCAAGTCGGCTTGTCCTCTGTTTATGTCAACCTCAGAAAACAACTTCAAACCACTATATATACCCTAGCAATTCAAGCTACTTTGGAGAGCAAGTAAGAGGATTCGTTTTGCAGCTGGAAGATTAAGAAAAGAGGTGCGAAGTCTAGAAGAGGAGAGGGAAAATGCAAGTGATGAAGAAGAGAACCTTTGTCAAGTCAAATAAATTGAATTTTCTATGTTTTTGCTCATACGTGCAAATGAAATCGAGGTACTACAGGATCGAATAAGTTGCAGAGATATGAGGAAGAGGCCGAGACTTTATTTTGAGAGAATTTATTTGGATCGAGTTTATGTTTGGGGAGTCAAAAGCTTGTTGAAGGAAGATTTCTTGGGAACGCTGACTTGATGGATGGAGGAAGTCTATGCTTTTGGTTAAAAGGTCGAAGTTGTCTCATTTGATTTGATCCTAAAGAAGAGAAGAAGAATTTATGGGTTTTCTCCTGGAAGAGGGGTTTCGCCCAACAACAACCCAAAATTTTGGCCCCCAACAAATTCAGAATTTCGGCCCCCGACAAATTCAGAATTTCAGCCCAACTATATTCCTGCAACTTCGACCCTTCCAGCAACTCAACAGCTTCGCACATGAGAGAGAGAGAGAGAGAGAGAGAGAGAGAGAGAATTTGGACTTCTTGTGCTTGATAGAGACCTCCTTCTCCTTCTCTAGCCCTTTCCACCTTCTTCCTTGAATTTCACACTTGTTATTGCCCCCAACAACTGCAAATCGAACTTTGTGAGTGAGTGCTCCAAATGAGGTCGAGTTGCTGCCTTTATATAGGAGTTTCTGCCCCTTAGTTAGGCCGACTTGTCCAGTTTGAGGCCGACTTGGTGGAGGAGGCCTAATTGACCTATTTTACATTAAAATAAATCTCTTTCTTGATAAATGAACCCCAAGAAGGGTCTTTTACAATATGACATGGGCAATGACACTTGACATAAACCCTAGAAGCCTGCAATGGAGACTTTGACCTAAAAACCATTGACCCAAGCATGAAACCCATGCTTTAATAAGTCAATTTCTTTAGTAATAAAATTCCTTTTTCTTTCTTTTGACAAATACAAGACATCACGACTTAAATACAATTACGAAGACCGACACTAGTTACATTCTTCAACAATTTGATGATAAGAACACTAATATAATCAACAAAAGAATGATATAATATCAAAGGTAAATGTCAAGTAAGAAAAATCAAGAATAACTTGTCCTAATGTTGCCCTAATGGATTTATCAACATGGTATCAAAGCTAAGGTCAGTGACATAAAAGGCAGCTGAGAAGATCACTGGTGATTAATAAGAGTCTTGTGTCTAGCCCTCAAGAAGGATCGAGTTGAAATAGCTAAAATTCTGGGCTTGATTATAAGGCTTTACCTCAGCAAATTAGGTCTCAGACCTAAGATAGAAAAACAAAGTAATAAAGGAAAACATGAAGCATTAATTGGAGATCCGAAGGTCTAGGTCATTAGCTCCTTCAAGACCGAGTTCTTTATAAGGTAAAGCAAAGTTTTGGGCATGATTATAACTCTAAAATTAGGCTGCAAACCTGAGGCTTTGGAGCTGAAGTTTTTAAGAATAATTAAGGGCCGAAATCTTTGAGGTAAAACCCCAGATTCACTGTAACAAGGTTTCAAGAAGGTATTTTAGAATGCAAATCAGAAGAAAAACTCATCTCTGTGATAGAACAAAGACCATGGGAAAGTATAAAAGTTCTGAGCATAAATTTTACAAGACTAAAAAGGGAAGCTAGACCAAAGTTCTGTGATAGAAAAGTAACCTAATAATTCTACGCCAAAGAGGGCCGAAACCTATAGTAAGAGAGGAACCGAGACCCGTGTGGAAAAAGGTTGAGAATCAATGTATTGAGGAGAGTGAAAGTAGATTTGTGCACTTGTTTACATGGAAAAGCTAGGTCCTTACTGTAGTATAGAAATCGAGCTTCATAAAGTGACCTAAATTTATAAGGAGTATTTCTGTTATGACCCATGAGCCTACCCTACCTTAAGAAAAGAGTCATATCAGTGTTTGAACGAGTCTATAGCAACCTCTCAAGTATTCAATTGGTGTCACCTTGAAGAAGATCAAGTCCTCATCCTTTGAATAATAATGGACTAGAAAAAGAAGATTGAAGTATGATTGAGTAAAGCAACAATGAAACAAGTGTTGAAGAAAGCATTTTTACACCAGCTTGTGAAAGAAGCTTTGGAGATCTTATCCAAGTCAAGTAAGTATTGTTTTGTTCTTTATGTTTCAATACTCTAACAATATGTCTTCAGTTTACAAGGAGAGAAATAAGCTCAATGAAACATCAAACTTTCAAGACAAAGGTATGTATAACATGCTCTTTTGTTAAAATCTTAAGGTTTAGTTACTTGTGTGATCCTAGGGTTTTTAAGTTCCCATTGTATCTAGGGATTGTAAAACCCTAGATAGTTCATATGAAAACCCTCACTTTACTTAGAAACCCTATCCTATAATGTCTAGGGTTTATAAGTAGTTCGAAATATATGCTAATCCATGGCAAGAATGAAATTGAATAATGTCTACGTTTTGTATCTAATATCCCAGGACCTTAGGAATTCATAAAGATTCTAGATCATTGTACTTGATAATAATTGTCAAGAGAATGTTACAGGTACATAAAATGAGAATACTTCAAGAGGGAGCCCTTCAAGAAGAAGCCCTACGGGGTTTGTAAAAGAAGTAACTTAAGGTATGTATAAAGACTTATAGTATGTCTTCATAAGAAGGTTTGATCTTTGATGCTCTATATTACTAACTCTCTCATGTCTAAGGTTTGATATAGAATCATTAAGATGATATATTGTTAGGGTGATTAATCTCTAGATTGAATCTACCCTTGTCATACTATCTTTTGCTATTTGTTCAATTTTGATAAAACCCTAAACATTAGGGTTCATTGTAAAACCCTAGCCTTTTTGATGCTTAGGGTATGTTGATGTTAATAATGAAACCCACATAGGGTTTGTTGATAAAGTCTAGAACACATGAAGAAATCCTTCTCCCTTAATGTTTAGTGTTTTGGTAATGTTTTAAGGGTTTGTTATTGATGTCTAGGATATATAATGAAACCTTAACAAAACACTTGTAATAGTTAATGTAAAATCCTAGGAATGAAATCCTAGATGTATATGCTTCCATTTGATTGAAACCCTAGCTTGATTGTTGAATATCTAACATTGAAGTTTTGATATTTTGTTTCTAGGGTTTACAACAAAAACCCTAGTAGAAATTGATATGAGAATCTAGGGCATGATAATAAAGCCCTATCAATAAAATGCTTTCGCTATGATTGAATTTAGTTATATATAAAGTTTAGTTTTGGTAGAAGAATCTAGGGTTTGTGACAAAACCCTAGCATAAGATTGATGTGATAGTCTAGGGCATGAAAAGTGTAACCCTTGTTGATTTTAAACATGTCTAGATTTAATTTTTGATATCTAAAGTCTGATCTATTATGCTCCCATTGCAATGGCAAGCTAACCCTGTATTAATAAAATTGACTCCATGCTCTATATTTGTGCTTGGTTGAACTTGTTGTTAAAGATTTACAGGTACACATTATTCAAGATGTTGAAGTGTCTACCTACCTCATAATGACTTGATGAGCATGATGGAAAGAGGGAGCTGTAAGTATCTTGTTGGCATTAAAATTGATAGACGACCTTGTTGCCATGTGAAGTTAGAAAGAATGATGAAATTCTCCAATGAAATAATGATGCAAAAGAAAGAGCCTGTGTGACTGAAAGAAATAGTTAATGGACTTGTCCCCTAGTTGAGAAAGAACTTGGATAAAGGGAAGTATACATCTCCCTAGTTGAGAGGGAGCTTGAAGAGAAGTGAATCTCCTCCATAGTTGATGACATGATGAAAAAGGCAATAAGGATGTTTGAGATCGGAGAATAACTGAAAACACTATTGATGGTTATTCGTGATTGATAAAGTTGACTTGTTTTTGGAAAGTGCTGAGGCTAAGCTTGTTGCTGCTGGAGAAATTGAAGAAGGAAGCTTCTGTCAAGATGTATTTGGATTATGTGAAGAAGCAACATCAAAATAGTTGAAGACCCCAGAGTTTTGTGCTAGCATATAATAATATATATAAATGGGATTGTGAAGCTATTGGTTGAATAGGTATGGATCTCTCCTTAATAAGTTTTTGAATATTTGATAAGCATGCTTGATGATTTGAGGAGAGATGAAGTACCATGAACTTCTAGTGATGGTACTTGGAAGGACATCTTGGCTGGCCCATTGATGACGTCTGGATCTCGATAAGGGAGGGTATCATTGGTCTTGTGGAGCTCTGACCTTGGATATGATTGGTGTTAGGGTTGAAGCGTGATGGTACCAATAATGGCAGATACCTGGATATCACCTTAGTCCCGATTAATGTCTTAGATCCTTGGATGAGTGTATGGCACTAGAATCCTTGAGTTGGATTCTTTGTATTAGTGTCATGACCCTTGGATCTTTGATGTAAGGATACCTTGGTAGTGATGGTATCCCTAGCATTGCGTATGCTATTGTATTCTTCTTTCTTCTTGGAACACTTCAAATTGAGGTCAACCTTGTAGCGGTTGAACAATTATGAATACCTTCCTAGTTAAGAGTTGAGAAATATAACTAGTATCGGTCTTCATAATTGTACTTGAGTCATGATGTAATGTAATTGTCAAAAAGAAAGAAAAGAAATTTCATGATTAATTTTTTTTTTTATTAGCATGGGTTTTGTTAGTGTCTTGATGTTCAGTGATCATACATACTCTTTCAGGTTTACTCAGTAGTGGTCCTAGGTCAAAATTTCATGTTTTCAAGTCAATTTTCAAATAAAATTTTGTTCACTGAATGTGTCTAGGTTTGAAATGCTACTCCCTTCACTCCATTCATGGTCATCATCATTCCAGAGGTCATGTCATCCATTATCATCTAGGGTCGTAGGTCAGTGTCTAGGTCTCTTTTGTTTCGCCACCATAAGGTCCAATTATGTCATGAAAGAAGGCAAACAAAATGTCATTTTCACCATACAAGTCATTTACATATGTAGTCAACAAATATAGGAAACTAAGTAAAGGCACTTTGTCTTTCCTCAAATGAAGCATGTTACATGATCAAGTTGTTCAAAAGAAAAGTTTTTTCTCAAAGTTTGTATGATTTCACTAGAAGACAAAAAAACACATTTTGTGATGTTATAAAAGGAAAAAGAGGCTTCTTCAACTCATTTCATCGTTTGATGTTCGATAGAGTTCCTCTTTTCTCATCATCGCACTCCACAACTGCCAAGGGTTGAAGACAAACAAGCAAATTGTGCCAAAGCTGCCTGTGCTACGCTTTTGGAGGTGCTGTGCTACGTTTCTGGCATGTGCTACGCTTTTGATTTTTAAGCTCCAAATCAGTCATCCAAGGTTCAAAATAACTGCACAAAGGTTCATACACCTTAGAACTAGTAAGTGGACACTCTCCATTCCTCTCTTAAGTCAAATACTTCAACAAATGAGTGGATTCCTTCCTTAGGTTTTCTCCACTACTTTTTTGGTGTTTTCCATCTTTGGTTTGTTTCAACTGATAAAACCCTAATTCCATCATCTATAACCTTCATACATCTTCCATAGACCTTATCCTAACATTCCCTATCACTCAAACTCCTTGCCATCATTTTCATCAAAACCCTAGTTTTCACTACGTTTTTGCAGGAAAACTAGTAAAACCTCGTGTTTTAACCTTTTGGGCACCTTCCTCATGCCCATTTCCAAAAATTCCACCTGCAGCTTATAGCCAACTCATCACCCTACCTCCTCATTTTTTAGGGATTTTTCCCTAGCTTCCTTCCACCTCATTTCTGTCCCTAAAACAACCCTACCACTATCCCCTGTTTTCCTAATTCTACACCTTCCCTACCCACTACATCTAGCTAAGGTTTTATCTTGTTGACAAACACCATGGAGGGTGAAAAGAAGATCCATAAGGGAGGCCACCATTCCAGGTTTGAGCCATCCAGCTTATAAGAAATCAATGCTTCTCCTTATGCCAAGAGATGTTTTGAAAACAGTGGTTGTTTGAGGTTTTGTGAGAGAATCAAGGAGGTATGTTGTCATGCTCAATTGATAAGCCTTTTTGCCACTAGCTTCAGGAGAGACAAGGCTATCATAGCAGGCATTGAATTCACCATATCAGTAGATGTTATTGCTTTAGCAACAAGTATCTCGAACCATGGAGAAATCTGGTTCAAAGGGATGGAATTGGACCTTGCGAACTACAAAATATTCTTGAAACCTCATTGCAAAGATGCTCCTGAGCACATTTTCCCTTTCAGGCATTTGCTTGATAAATATGCCCCTTTGATGAAGCTAATTATGAAATATTTTACATGTGAAGGGAGATTCTCAAGACTGTACCAATACCATGTCAGGTTATTGATGCACTTCACTGCTACTAAGCCACTCAATTTTCCTAGTTATTTATTCAGGATTTTGGTCAAGATGACTGAAAAGGTATAGAGCAAAGGCAAAGATCATCACCCTAGTTTGTTCCACCATGGTTTGGTCAATCTTATTGTTTTGCATCATCTCTCAACAATCAATATGACTTGAGAAACTTTCATGGAAACAGTTGCATCAACGCCTACTACTAGCCCACCCATCATTCATAGCACACCATCAACACCAGCACAACCAAAGGAGGTTGGATCTTCAAGTTGGCAAGCAGAGGTTCCAAAGGCGCCTAGGGTTGAGATCACTCAAACCTATGAGAAAGGTAAGAGGATGGTTTTTGCTCCTAAGACCATCAAAGGTGTAATTGCACTTGATACTACAGCTGAACAAAGACAAACAATAGAGCAACCACCTATTCATGATAGTGAGCCACTCATGCATGAGGATGAGTCACCATTGCAGCAACATGAGGAACAAGCACCCATGGAGGTTGACATGGCAGAGCAGGTAAAAGACAAGACAATTGAGGAGATAATAAGGGAAAAGGATGCAAATATAGCAGACCTGAGAGATAGCCTCTCAAGGGCTAACTTCATGATTACCTTCTTACAACAAGAAAACATGTAGTTGAAAGTGAAACAACTCCTCCAAAGCAAACCGAAGGCGAATATTGAGGCAGACAAAGGTAAAGGCAAAGAAGTGGTGGATGTTGAGCAGCTAGAGGACACAGAGGATGAAACAAAACCAAGGAGGCCAAGAACAAGATGGTTAACTAAACAAAAAGAACAAGAAAGAGAGCCATCTCCTCCATTAGGTCAGTTAACCTTTGATGAATTTATAGTTGCTGAAATTGAGCAAGATAAAGAGCTGTGGCTTGACAAAGTAAATATTCATCTTGAGAAGCTTTTGAAAAAGGCAGAAAGAGATAACAACCTCTAGAGGCATACAGCGAGACATTATTTCACAAGGAACCAAATCGCCAAGGTGAGGGTGAAAAATTTAAGGAAAAAGCTTAAGGAAACCCTAATTAAGCTTAAGGAGAAAGATAATTTGGACCTGCTTGCTGAGGCATCCCTAGCTGTTTAGCTTATCATCCAAGGATGTCATGAAACAAATTTTGGAAGATTTTGAGTATTTTGAGCATTTTTTAAAATTTTTGGAAGTTTGGTCATTGCAGAAGTGTCGCGCAGTAGCGTGACGCTTTTTCTCAGAGCATCTAAATGAAGAAATTTTTCTATGGTTGGATGGCTTTTCACTTCTACATCACAGATATGACCTCAGGTTTACATGTCACCCTCCAGTTTTGAAGAAAAATCCAAAAATTAGCACTTTTTTCATGCTTCTGCCACTCATTTTGCCTCTGCGCGACGCTTCTAGAGTGAGGTTGGGAGAATGAGTTTTTGAAAGCCTTCTAGGTGGTGTTTTCTCAGTTTGAAGGATGGAATGGAAAGAGGACACACAGGGCTACCTAGCCTAACTTTCAAATTTGCAAATGGATGCCTAAAAGCCAATCAAATTCAGCTCCAAAGTGGCGCGACACTTCTGCTGGGAGGCGTGAGGCTTCTGTTAACTGGCGTGACGCTTCTGTCTTGGATTCCTTTAGACAACTGTCAAGCCAGAAAAACTCCGAATTTCGAGGTGTAGCTGTCCCATGAGGTGTCTTTTTGGTAGGAGAGTTTGTTTTTGCCTCTCATTGTGGAGGAAACATGTAATTAATCAAAGAGGCAAACACTACTAATTATTAGCTAAATTTGAGGGGATGGTTTCTAACTTCCCTAGATTCTAGGTAATGACTCATAGAGTGCATTTATGATGTATTTTGGATCATATTTCGACCCAATGAGGTGTCATGACTTCTATTTTCTATATGTAGTCCAACTCAAGTCATTTTAGAGGTTGGATAGTTGTTATTTGCAGTTGGGAGCTATTGTACAAACTTTTTTCAATGAAATCAAAGACATGTTACAACTATAATCTTGGGACTCTAGTGGTATGCTTTTGAGCATTGTTTTTTCTCTGTAACCTCATCAAGTTGGATGTTATGTTATCTTGCCAGCACATGTATGCTTCTGTATGTTAATCTTATGAGTCTATGAACATAAATCTTGCTTTCCATGCTCTGTTTTATAAGGTTTTCATGAATGTGTTTCTACTCTTCTGATGAATGAATTCATTTAACATGATCATTCTGACTCTCACTCTTTTCAAACCCTATACACAATGACAAATTAAGTATGTTCCTAAGTTTACCTACCTGGCCTCATCCTTGTCTCTGCAACTTAACCTTTGAAATCAGACTTAAAACCTAGATATAGTTCCTTGACTATCATTCCTATCCAGCAAAAACTCGGAACAAACAAAACCCTAATGTACTAAGCATCATAACTAGCCTAAAATCATTACATATCCAGTCATCTTATTGATTGCAAAAGTGACATTGAGAGAGCCCTCTCTGGTTTTGGTAGGGCTAGCTACTAGACCTAAAGGTTGGTTTGAGGTTACCTCCTTCAGTTCCATTCTCAGCCTTGGGAAACAGGGGGAGTGATAACATGTTTCATGCCTTATTTTTAGGTCAGAGCCTCCATTGAAGGCTTTAGGGTTGTGTCATAAGTCCATTATAGTCTAGACCCTCATTGCGCATTTTTTTATCAAAGAAAATGAAATTATTTTATGTATTTGAGTCAACCCCTCCTCCTCCATCAAGTCGACATGTCCTCTGTTCATGTCGGCCTCAAAAAGCAGCTTCAAACCACTATATATACCCTAGCAAGTCGACCTAGTTTGAAGAGCAAGAAAAGAGGTGCGAAGTCTAGAAGAGGAGAGGACAAATGCAAGCGATGAAGAAGAGAACCTTTCTCAAGTCAAATAAATTGAATTTTCTATGTTTTTGCTCGCACATGCAAATGAAACTGAGGTACTACAAGACCGAAGAAGTTGCAGAGATAAGAGAAAGAGGCTGAGTCTCTATTTTGAGAGAATTTACTTTGATTGAGTTTATTTTTGGGGAGTCAAAAGCTTGTTGAAGGAAGATTGATTAGGAAGGTTGACTTGATGGATGGAGGGAGTCTATGTTTTTGGTCAAAAGGTCGAAGTTGTCTCATTTGATTTGATCCTAAAGAAGAGATGAAGAATTTCTGGGTTTTCCCCTAGAAGAGGGGTTTCGCCCTGGCTGAGTGCCTACATCTTGTGTTCATCTTGTATGGTTGTGATCTTCATGTTTTTAGCATTTATTTGATGATAAGAACACTAATATAATCAACAAAGAATAATATAATGTCAAAGGTAAATGTCAAGTAAGAGAAATCAAGAATAACTTGTCCTAATGCTCGCCCTAATGGATTTCTCAACAAGTATTGCATATGTTATTCAATGCACGGCATGTATTGAATGTTCCTAGGAAATTCTTTAAACTCTCCATGAAACTCCATTATCTCTTGAAGTGGGTAAATGCTTAGAATTGGTACCTAGGGCATCAATTCTAGGCCTCCTTAGAGATGTCTTAGCTCATTTTGAATATCCTAAGACTCCATATGCCCAAAGTACATGGCACTGGTCCAAGTCCTTGGTGGTCAAACTCATTCTCCATAAATTTTACTCTCTAAATTTCGGTCCTCTTAACTAGGACAATTATCTAGGACTTAGAGAGAATTGCATAGGAGGAGGTTTGGTGGGATTCCAAGAGCCTAAACATCAAGCCTAGGGTCTTGACTACTAGATCCTAAAGTTTGGTGGGCATCCACTTGGATTTTGTCCATAAAATCTCTTGCCCTAGGTGTTGCCCTAAGTGGGAAACCCTAGCTAGTTTTTTCTCAACTTGGGGACTTCTCTGAGGGTTGTATGAGCTTAGTACTTGGTGAAGTATATCATAAGAAGCCCTTTCTCCTTATTGCCTTAATCTTAGGAGTACCTTCATACACAATTATTCACAAAACCCTAGGTCTTGCACAATTCATCTCTAGGTCTCTTATAGGGAGCGAAGCACCTTTGAAGCATTATATCATAATCTGGAGCTTTCCGTGAGATGACCTAATCCTTCACCTTGCACCTTAAACCCTAGAATATCTATTATAGGTAATTATTGTTTTACTGGGACTCCTCCCATAGGTGAAAGTCCGTAAAGAGTAGGGGACCTTGGCTGTGATGGCAGTGGGCCATTGTCCCATTGTTAGCACTTAGTCTAGTTATTTTCCTTGCAAGATTTCCCTCTCCAAGGCTTGCTAGATTTTGTGGTAACAAGAACATTAACAGATGTTCGACATGTGCCTGGACTAAAGAAGAATCCAATTTCTTTTGGAGCTTTGGATTCTGGAGGTCATAAGTTTAAAGGTCAAGGTGGTGCACTGAAAGTGTTGAAGGGCGCTTCAATGGTCATGAAGGCTACTAAGATAGGAAATCTTTACAAACTGAAAGGAAGCACTCAGATAAACGAGGCAACAATGGCATTTGAGGAGCAGATGAATCCACTCGTTTATGGCATCAATGACTGGGTCATGAGCAAGAGAGGACTATAGGTATTGATGGACCACAAATTACTTCCAAATATGAAATTTCTGAATTTGAATTTTTGCAAACATTGTATATTTGGAAAGCAGTGTAGACAAAATTTAAAGCAGACAATCATGCTAGTAAAGGAATTCTTGATTATATTTATTCTGATATTTGGGTGCCATCCCTATTGTTTCTTTTGGAGGATCAACTTACTTTGTAGCATTTATAGATGTTTTCTCTAGAAAAATGTGGGTTTGTGTTTTGAAAAGAAAAACTGAAGTGTTTAATACATTTAAACAATTTAGAGTAATCGTAGAAAAGAAAATTGGGAAAAAAATTAAATGTTTAAGAACAGATAAGGGATGTGAGTTCACTTTTTTAGAATTTGAAAATTATTGCAAAGAATTTGGGATTATAAGACACGAAATCATTGTATATACTCCCCAATAAAATGGCATAGTAGAACATATGAACAAGATTCTTCTAGAAAGAGCAAAAAGCATGCTCAACAATGCCAATTTGCAATAAGAGTTGTGGGTAGAAGTAGTCACTACTGCTTGTTATCTTGTAAATCGATCACCATCAGTTGCAACAAATTGTAAAATCCCTAAAGTGGTTTGGACGGGTCATCCATGCGATTATTCAAATTTAGAAATTTTTGGTTGTGAAGCTTACGCACTTACTCCTGAGAATTAGCATTCTAAATTAAACCCTAGATTGAAGAAATATATCTCTGTTGGTTATGATGATGTTGCTAAAGGATATAGATTATGAGATCCCATTGCTCACAAAATCATCATCAATAGAGATGATATTTGATTAATGTCCTCTCATTAAGTCAAACAATGTAGAAGATGTTTTAAAATAGGAACAAGTAGAGAAATAGGCACCGTTAAATCAACAAATTCAATTGGAAACCCAACCCTCTGTAGACACAAGGAAGCAAGAAAAATATTTCGATGATAAAGAAGTTGTAGATGCTAAAGGCATTTAGGAAAATATTGAAATTCGACAACCAACAATGGGAAGATCTACATGGGAGAGAAATCCTTTTAAAAGGTATATCGAATTTTCTTCATCTGTTGCTTTCGTTACTGATGAGAGGGAACCTTCTTGTTATCAAGAAGCAATATATCTTATCAATAGTGTCAAATGAAAGATGGTGATGAAAGAAGAAATGAATGCCTTGGAGAAAAATAGAACTTGGGGCTTGGCAGAGCTTCCTAAAGATAGAAATGTTGTTGGATGTAAATGGGTCCAGAAATTGAAGAAATGAGTTGAAGGTAATGTTGAAAGGTATAAAGCCAAACTGGGTGCAAAAGGTTACTCTCAGATAAAAGTTATAGATTTCCATGAAATCTTTTCACTAGTTCTTAACCTTGTATTTGTTCGTATTGCGTTGGCACTGGTGAATTTTGTAACTATGGTTGGTCTTCGTAATGTATATTTTTCCCTTGATGTATTTATATTGATTATTGGAAAGCATATTTTAAATGCTAGAGTAAAAAAAATTATATTTTGAGTCAAGTCCCATTTGGACCTTTAAAGGAAAAAAAATTAAATATTTGAATTTGAAATTTTTGGCTCCAAGTATGTCAAGTCGGCATCCCTCCAAGTCAAGTCGGCCTAGGCAGAGTGACACCCATTTGACCCAGGCAAAACACTATATAAAGGCAGCTCAACATGCTCCTCAAGGGACCAATTCACACTCTCTCAAGAAGACAATTTCTGGGCATCCTGATTCCTAACAAAGATCAAGAAGGACAAGGAGAACAAAAAGAATGACAAATTGCATCTCTCTTTCTCTCTGTCAAGCTCGTACATGTGGATAGACCCTCTCTCTTTGCAGTTCACATATTTTAGGCAATTTCTGTTGCAGGGGCTGAAATTTCGGGGCAATTGCAGGGGGTTGAAATTTTGGGATTCTGGCAGTTGTAGGAGGGCCAAAATTTCTGGGGCATTTCAACAAGAGCGAAGTGCTGGATTAGGTTGGGAGGCTTGTCTTGGGGGTTTTGACCAAGTGTGACCTAGTTGATGACTAGAAGGTCTAGGTGTGTCTCTTGTTGAACAAAAGAAATCTCTATTGAAAAGGTTGTTGGGTTTTTCCCCTTAGTGAGTTTTCCTAGGGTAAATCTTGTCTTCTCTTTTTGCATTATGATCTCTACTGTTATACTGTTCTTGTATGGTTGAATTTTTGAAGTATAATTGCTTATTGATACATTGGAACAATTAAAAAAAGATCAACATCAAAAGTAATTATCGCTTTTTCAGAAATATTGTGCTAGTCTCTATTGCACTACGAAAATTCAATAGGAACTAGTTGCTTTGCTTGATTTGGAGTTAGAGCAATTAGATGTGAAAACAACATTTCTACATGGAGATTTGGACAAGGATATATATATGGACTAACTAGAAGGTTTTGTACAACATTGCAAAAGAAGATTAGTCTGCAAGCTCAATGAATCATTGTATGGCCTGAAGCAGTCACCTAGGCAATAGTACAAGAAATGAGCCAGAACTATATTAGAAGTGAGTATGGCCATTGTGTGTACTTCAAAAGTTTGAATGGAAAATTCATTATCTTAGTACTATATGTTGATGATATGCTTGTTGCAAGCAAAAGCATGGATGAGATCAACAGGCTGAAGGCTTAGATGGCTAGGACCTTTGATGTGAAGGATCAGGGGTAGTAAAACAAATCTTAGGCACTAAAATACACAGAGACAGAGAAAATGGTAAACTCAGGTTTTTGCAACAGAAATATGTTGAGAAGTTCTTTTGAAATCCAAGATTGAATAATTTGAAACCTGTCAATATCCTCTTGGCTTCCCATTTTAAGCTTTCTTCAAATTTATGTCCTAGTAGTAAGGAAGAAAAGGATTATATGTCTTGTGTACCTTATGCTAATGTAGTAGGAAATCTGATGTATGCGATAATATTTACAAGAACGGATATTTCACATGCAATGGGTGTTGTCAGCAGGTACATGGCAAATTTGGGAAAAAAACATCAGAACGCAATGAAATGGGTGCTTCAATATCTTAGAGGCACCAGTGATCATTGCATCACCCTTTAAAGTTTAATGGTTGTAATGATTATATCTATGACTATGTTGATTCAGATTTTGTAGGTGATTTGTACAAGAGGAGCTCTACTTCAGGTTATGTCTTTGCTTTTGCAAGGGGATGTCGAAGAAATAGGAAACAATTGCTTTATCCACCACAAAGGTGGAGTATATTTGCCATCTCACATGCTTGCGAAGAGGCAATTTGGTTGAAGGGTTTTCTAGGTGAATTTGGAAGACTGCAAAACAACGCAACTGTATTCCACGATACCCAAAGTGCTTTACATTTGACTACAAAGTACCATTTTGTAAGACCGGTCATTGATGGAGTTGGAGCAGATCTTAAAAAGGTTCACACTTAAGAAAACTGTGCAAACATGCTTACAAAATCAATGTTGTTGGAGAAGCAGCGATGGTATTTCGCTTTTCTTGGCTTATAGAAGAGGTGATGAAAGGACTTTGGCAAGGTCAAGGTGGGGTTTGTTAGAGTATGACAACAATTTGATTAAAAGAAAACGTAAAAATGAATTTACCTAAGTAAATTCTGTCACGTTTACTCTAACGATATTGGTTTACAGAACCAAATTATAGTTATAATAACAAAGCCTACTTCATTTTTATGAAGCCCGTGAGATTGAAGAGGCTGCAAGTCTGATTGTAAAAATATCTCCTGATAATAAAATTCTTGCCTTGCCAGTGAACGTTTCATTGACAAACTGTCAGGGTTTTACCACGTAAAATCTTTTGTGTATGTTATTTATTATTGCCATTATTCTTCTGCATCAATGCTTGAACATACTTGAATACCAACATGAAACTGTCAAGCTTTCCTTCAAAATTGACAGAAAACATGCATAAGTCAATGATGAAATTCAGTTACAAGCCTGCATGCATAACATAGGAGATGTGTATGCATAGAAATGCATAGACACGTGGAGCTTGTAGGGTCTAAATGGGAAGCAATGCTGGTAGGGATGATTATTATGTATGAGGTATGGCATTTTTGTGCTCTTTGCACACTGAGCACTGCCTGCTGATGAAGCATAGTGATGGTATTATGTAATACGTTTAGGTCAGTGTGGTCCACATTCAATGGAAAATGACAGTTTACCAGATGACAGTAGAAGTTTTATTTATTGATGTTAAAAGTTCCACAATCAAGAAAAAGTTGGTGCAAGAACCTCTAATTAAAACTCCAGGTTATGTGTTTGCGAGGTCTTGTAGTGCAATCACTTCCCAATGTATAATCTTATTAACTTATTTCTATATGTTGCTGGCTTAGTAGAGCTGCAATTTCTTTATTTTTGATCCTACTTGAAATACTGCATGCATTTTGCTAAATTCAGAGAGACACGATGATATTACATTAATATTCAAAGAATTTACAATGACTGCTATAGTTGATATTTTATTTGTGTTCTCCATATGACTGTTAAATAACCTTAGCAGTCGTTGAGAATAAGATATTTGAACAAAACCTATTAACCCATATCATGAGCAAGAGCATCGGTTAGTTACAATTCTGTCTGTTAGATCTGCCAAAATAATTTATGACTAGGAAGTTAAGAGCATACATAGATGCACTTGAACATACATAAATGTCCTCATAACTGCTGCATTATTATTGCCCATAATAAACATATAACTGCATAACAAATTTGAGTCACCTTAATAGATGTTGCTCACATGTAAGGATCATATCTATACAGTTGCAGCTAGCCGCGTATTTGATTTTTGGTGTTCCACCGGGGGGGGGGGCTTCGCACTGCCTTATGAACACTAACAATCAGTGAAAGGTTTACTACTAGAAGTAGATTGCCAAAATATACCCATCAATTAAGATAAAATAGCAAGAAAGTCATTGCATTGAGAGAAGCGAGGTGCACTCTACATCCTAGTGTGGATAAGATGTATAATTTCCATTACATATATAGATCGAAATGGAAAAAAAACTTAAAATCCATAATGTAACTTATATATATGGTCTGCATTAACATTGGAGACCCTGTCAAACTCAGGAATCCGTCTCAAATAGTGCTCTAAGCCTGCCAAGTTTTGATCCTGGGGCTTTTGAATGGTGATGCACTGTCTCAGCTATTCGACCACAACTTGACAGAGTGGTTAGTTCAATTTGTTGTTTGGAAATTTCAAAAATTTGTGCTTAATGCAAATTCAGAAATTTTAACTCAATCACTTGAGGTTTCTCAGATACATTTCCTGTGAACTTTCGACATTATGACTGAATTTGAAATATAAATTAATGCAGCATATATTTCATTTCTGTCCATCCAAATGCATAAGACAACCCAAGAAAATGAACACTGAAGCATTGTACTTAAAGCAAAGTATGATTGTAATCCTAAGGGCATAATCCCCAACATATAACAGATCTGAAAATAACTTATAACAACACATTTATTGAAACCGTAAATCTTCCCCTTTAGTTCCCTCTCTTGTTAAATCCCTTAACAAATTTGTTAATTGTTCATGATAAATTAGAAAACCAAATAGCCCTAGAAACTATTTATTAACATGATAAACACAAGTTTGATTTCCAGTTTGCAATGCACAATATTTGGACAGCAAAGGTACACTTAATATTACAACATAATGAAGATACAAGTGCATACCATCAGCTCATCACAAGTTGGTACAACATGTCCTATCTGCTAACTACAAATTAGGACACTCCAATGTTAAATTTTCCAATACTAGATCTGATTTAATATTCTCAGCAATATATTATACCCGGAAATTATTTAGCCCAGTAAATTTATTTTCTGAATTGTTGAAAAAAAATACACTGGTATTTTAACAATAATATTGTAGCAGAAGCACAAGTAGAAAATCAATCACACAGTAGAAATTTCAAACCCCCCAATTTATTCTTTACTTCTATTACTCAGAATAAATAAGGGCTCCCTTACAGGGAAAATGGCCCATAGAGAAATACAAAATTTATACAGCAATTGGAACCTGGCAATTTCGCCCCCTGGAAAAACTCCGCCTCTGGTGAATTCGGCCCACTGAAACCCCCATCTCCAACTCTGCTTTTCTACTGACTTGAACTCAGCTAGGCAGAGACTTGTATGCCCCCCCCTTCGCAAACCCTCAAGGTGAATGTCAACGTCTGCAAATCAGTGCTCAATAACTTGGCCCTCCACAAGCTTTCCTCTAGAATTTCCCGCTACAATGTTCCTTCTCCTTATCCTTGAGAGTCTCACTTTCCACTTGAGAAAATTACTCTCTCCTTGTTCAATGTGACTTCCTCCTCTCCTTAGGTTTCTTTTATAATTTCTCATTGAGCTAGATTCCTAATTCTATCTCCCAAGTGATAGATGGCTTGGATTAAATCCTAAGCTTCACTTGAGATCAATAGTAGAGATTAGATATATAATTCACTGAAGTGAATAATTTACCTTACTTTACCTTTAGAAAACCTTAGTCCAATAAGAAATATTAATGAATTATTCAATGTTCTTTTCCTAAGATAGGAAAGAATCATAAAAGTCACTTAATAAACTAAGCAAGTACCTAGAGAGGCTTCCGACAACTTTTGTATGCTTGACACCTAGCCTATGCAGAAGCACCTGTGTGAGCTATAATCATCAACATCCAGTTGCATCCAAACCCTAGCTAGGGCATCCATCAACTAGCAAACCATAACTAGCAATTGTGTCCTAGCAAGGCATCACACCAAGCTACTCCTAGCTACTTCAAAGGTTCAACAACAGCTTAATATCAACACAAACAAGCCCACCCTTGATCTCCCTCTTGCATCACACAAGTCTCCTAGGAGACCCTCCAAGCTTGCATCACACAAGCTCTTGGTCGTCTTTACTTCTCTAGCATTCATGTCTTGTGTTAAGTGCACATGGATGTGAACACAATATGAAAGATAAGCATCAGATGACAATATTATTCGCAATGATACATATTTATAATACAATGGAGTGACCGTTGGATTCCATATTCGAAGGTCTCGTGGACTCCCTAAGACTGTTCAGCTTCCACACCAACCCTTAGAAGATTAGGTGTCCAACATTCCCCCCTTAATCCGAGGGGGTATGTATGAGTCCAAGAGGAGAGATGTAATACAAAACATGCAAAATATGCATGGTAGCACTAGGCTGAATGTGCTTTCTGAAATGTTGGCACAAGGGGGTGGTTTAAGGATGACCACCAACACTGGAACGCTTAGTGCAGTTCTCATAACTCTTCCAATTCTGGCAAGAAGCTGAGGTCTTTTGCTAGAGGAAGTGCTTCTAATGCTTGGAAGAGGGAGACCTTCAACCTGGAAAAGGGAGGTCTGCAACCTACAGAAAGAGGGAGAACCTGAACCTTAAAAAGGAGGTCTCGACCTGCGGTGGTTTAAGGATGACCACCAACTTTGGAATGCTTAATGCAATTCTTGGAACTCCTCCAAAACTGGAAAGAAGCTGAAGACTTCTGCTAGTGGAAGTGTCCCCAATTCTTTGAAAAGGGAGAAGCTCAACCTGAAAGGGTAGGTCTCGACCTTGCATAGATGGTTTAAGGCTGATCACCAACCAATGTCATGCTCATGGGCATCTCTGTCTCTGGCTACAACTTTGAATCTGGTATGGCAGGTTGTGGCTCAGGCTCGCTTGTTGTGGCTTTGAAGCTTGTAGATGACCAACACTTCCCCCCTGTTAGATACAAGGTGAGATGATGGCGAAAACTCAACTGCAAGACTTTTTAATATTCTAGAACAAGTTCTGACATATGACTGAAATATCTTCTTGGTTGTTGAAGCCCATTGCCAAGAAGTGATCCATCCAAGGTGAATCTTTGTTCTTGCAGGAGGCTTGTTTTTGAAGCATCTGTTTGAAGAATGAGTGGTTTTATGATAATGCCTACATGGATGAAGATCAAAATAGTGATCTTCCATATGGTCAACTCGGTCACAATGTTGGCATTTAACATTTTGTTGTTGTTGCCGTGGAAGAGGAGCAGAATCTGGGACATTTGAAGGTGGACAATCATGAAGAAATCCTGCACTATGGAATTGGATGGGCTTTGAGTAATCTGGAATATGAAAGGACACATCCTTGTCATATCCAAGACCAGTTCTGTGCTTGTTGCTGACAAACTCTTCCCAAGGTCTGATGATGGGCTTGGGAAGTGGAACCTAAACTTTTGCATCTCTATGTAAAACTGCTCCCGAGAGGGGCTCAATGATCTGATCAATTTCTTTTTGTTGATGGGAGTGTGTCTCAAACAAAGGATTGTCCTGAACAAAGACAACTTCAGAATGATGATTACACTTTTGTAACTCCTCTTGCTGTAGTTGAGATTCAAGCTGCAAAAAATTAATTTGTTCTTGTGCATTTTGCAGAGAGGTTTGAATATTCGTGAGAGTTTCTTTGCTAACTTTAACTGTTCTTTCAACAGTTGAAAGGATTAGAGTTCTCAATAACTCTAATAAATTGTCAATTTTAGCCATTTAAAACTTTTTTTTTTTGGGAGCAAAAGCAGTCCAAAAGACTTAGTATAGCATTCACAGAGCCAAACATTTGTGAAGATTACTGAGTGTCTGTAAAAAATCAGAAAGATTGCCAATTACCTAAAACAAATAGCAATGGAAAAATCAAATAATAGCCAAAAATAAATCCCTCAGATCTGCCAGGCATGACGTTGTCATCTAACGTAGATTCGATGCTCATAGTTCCATCTATAATACAAATCCAGGCCCTTTCTTTCGTCTCTATCAAGAAACGGATAATGGATTTTCAACAACTCAGAAGAGATTGTAAGGAAAGGCGTCCAGGGGATGGATGAGGTAGGTCAAAACCAACGCCAGGAACATGAGCACGTACGCTATCCCTTGGTCAATGGCTGTGAAAATTCCTAGATCTCAATTAATCTAAGGAATCCTACTGCAGCCATCCGAATTACTTCATCTATTATGTAATTTACTTTACAAAATTATTTCTCAATACATTCATGAAACACTGAAGCAATCACTGAAGCAACCTACACTACAATAATTATGATTATGAAACAAGGAAACTGAATAAGGAAATCATTCACATATATGACACCTTTATTCTGGACTAAGTCCCTGGAAAAATCCAATGCGGGAAAACCGGTGCAGCAGATTTGAAGGTTTTATTATTATGCAATAGCAATGTCTGAATACATCTTTGAATACCCCTAGGGTGATTCATGACAGAGAGAATCATTGGCAGAAGAATTTGTGAGGATTTACCTCACTCAATCATTGAATTTTCAGCTAATCCGGATGAAGAAAACACCACCCCGGAGAAGCTCTGTGCAGCTTCTACGCAGATCTAGCGCTGGAACTTCCAGCCACTGCGTCACCCCCTTCTAGGTTCAACGTTGGTCCTCAACCAAGTCGTTTTGCCTCTGTGGACCCCGAGGAACAGCCCTTGGTGCCACTTTCTGGTTCTCAGCCTTCGAAACTGATCCACTAGCAAAATTGTGAAAACCCTTCCTCTGCCTCTGCGCTGCTTCTGCATGAGCCTACGCAGTCACTGCATCAACCCTCTTCCTTCAGCGCTGGCTTTGGTTAGATCTCTTTTGCCTCTCTCTGACTGATGCTCCACCTGTTGAGAAAATCTCTTCCTCTCCGGATGCTATCTCTGCCCCTCACTGCTCAGATCTCTAGCTCGAATTTCTCAGCAAACCCGCCCCAGAAATTTCGATCTTAGATCAATTTAGTGTCTCGGTGTTCTTTCCAAATGACCCTCAAGCCTTCCTTTATAGTCTTCTCGTTGACATATCAACGACCCAAATTAGATGTCTAATCAATGACTAAGATTATAACATGACTTGATCCTTGTCCTCTAGAAGATTCGCACTCTGTTTTATTTAATACCTTTTAATTATTTAATTTCCCTAAGTTTAGACTTAGGGTCCCTATTAAAATAAATATTTTTTAAAATAAATCAAAATCCGAGTGGAATTTCCACAAACGCTTTCTGGGTTCTTTGGAATACTAGTGTCTAAGCCTCTACACCAAATTTGAGACTTAGAGCACTTTCTGATGCTACAAAAATCAACAATGGCGGTGCCGTCAGACGAGGTAGCAGGAGCGGGAGCCTCATTCGATGGAGCTAGCTGGAAAATACACTACCAAGGAGTCGAGTAGTGTCTCTATGCAGTAGTTGAACCGAATGAATCGGAGCTGAGATCAAGGGATCGAGTTCGAGTTGAAAATCAAGGGATCGAAGTTGGAGTTTGGCTGCATATATATATATATATATATATATATATATATATATATATATATATATATATATATATATATTATCATCATCATCATCAGCATCATCAAAAATGGCGAGAGGGCAGTATCTCACATTTATCCCAGTCGATTTTGTTGTGTATGAGCGTCTATGAGGCATAAGGATTCTTGCGGAGTTGATATATTTGTTGAAGTTCTGAGATAACCGATGACTTCACAACAAATTACAATGGTCCATCAACATTTCAGAGAGCAGGGATTTGAGGTGTGTACGAAGAAGGCGACGCACACTCAACTCTCATAGCCATGGTTCAATCCCTGCATCATGCCAAAAATGGATTCGACATTGTTTCAGGCAACAGAATTCGAAAACACTTTATGAGGCCAAATTGGAACAAAGTCTTCACCCAACTGTCAATAGCCCACAAGGGTGCTCGAATAGGGTTATTTTACTGTAGGCCATTGACTCTTACAAAGCCATTACGTTCACTTTCACAGCAGTTTAACCATAACTCTGTTAGGATATTATGACACATAGGAAATAGTTAAGAATAACTTATTCTAGTGTAGAGTTAGGTAAAGTGTGTTTCTTTACCATGTACATTTGTAACTTATAATCCAACGGTCATGATTTGTAGTGATCCGACGGTTATCTCGCACCTCGGTATTAACGACACTTGATCCATGGCTTAACACTCGATTGGTCCATGATCTCTATTTAAAGAGCATGGAGGGTCATTTTTCTGGTAACTATTTATGAGAGAAACATATGTAACTTTTATTTTTATATCAATAAATTCCCTGAAGTGGCCGCGTTGGCTTAAGGCGTGGATTGTTTCCCTCTTTGAGTGTTTTAACCATGTGATTATACTGGTGTACTGATTTGTGATCTGTTTGTGAGTGGTGACCTTTGGTTCTTGATCTACAGAACTTACCCTGTAAATTCCTACATGGTATCGGAGCTATTTTGAGGGCCGCGTTCGTTGTTGATCAAAATCCGAAGCTGGTTTTACTGCATGCGAATGCCGTTTTGTAGATCTATTATTTATGAACCTTTTTTTGGCTTGGATAACTCGCTTCTCCGTTGTGTCCGGCGGCTTGTTACAAAGGAGGAACGCCTTTCGTCGGCGGTGGTTTCCGCTACCCAAGTTATGACAATTTAGATCTGGAGGTATAAAGCATCTTTTGGCAGCTTATATTTGTTAATAGTTCGTTTATTTCGTTTATTCGTTTATTTTTCGGTTTGTTTTTATTTAATCGTCGTGATTCCCATCTCTCTTCTCTCGTGTATGCTCTTTGTTGTGCACTCATATGCATCTCTCGCAACCGAAACAAGAAAAGGATTTTGCTACGTATGCTCTTTCCCGTGTCTTTGTGCAATCTCGGGAAATCAGAAATAGTAAAAAAGTGATAGTTTCCGGTAAGGCTAACCGAGAATCTAACATTCTGCCGTAAGGCTTTGCATTTCTTTTGTTTTTTGATCGTTTTTGTGCATGAAAAGGCACGCACCCCCCCATCATCATCATCATCATAATCCCGCCTTCCTCCTTTCTAAAATAATATAATCCTTTTACTATCTCACTTGGTGAGGGGTTGGTTTATGAGAATAGAGGTCTTGGGTTCAAGTCTCCTTCTCAAGCTTCTTTTGTAAAAAGTTTTTGTTCAAAGGGGCGAAATTTTTTTTTAATGAGCCGCACTTCATCCCGTTCCCATAACTATTCGGCATCTACAACTTAGTTTTTTCAAAAGGCATAACTTCTTCATCCAGAAGCCGTTTTTCAAGCCGTTTTTCAAGCCATTTTTTTTGAAACGGCCTAATTTTTTGAGATCTTTCCATTGGAGCAGTTAGTTTCAGGTTTTCTCAGCTTCAATTTTTTTTTTTATAAAAAAAATGGAAAGTGCATGCACGATTATTCTTAACAACACCAATTATTTCCAATGGCTACCTCATATGGTAGATATACTTAGAAGTAAAGGGCTTTATAGAATAGCCACAGGGCTAGAAATTAAACCTTCTGATGATGATAAAGTTGCTAAATGGGAAAATAAACAAGATCAAGCACGAGGGTTGATAGGAATGTCCATTGCTCAAGATCTTCGATTTCATATCCTTGACATTGACACCCCTCATGAAGCCCTGGATAAGCTAAATACTGTCTTTGGCATTTAAAATGAAATCAGGGCTCACCAGCTTGAAAATGAGTTTCTTACTTTGGACCCTAATAATTTCTCCTCTATTGAAGATTTTTTGTCCGAATTCAAGACCCTTAGACTTCTTTTAGAAGGTTGTAAGGTCAAAAAGGAATATAGTAGCCTCATCTATTGCATTCTTGCTAAGCTTGGCCCTGCTTACTCTATATTTGTTTCCGCCTTCCATTCCACTAGAGAAGCCATCATCTCTTCAGGAACCACCTACAAGAATCCCTTTTTTGATTCCTTTTGTGATTCTTTGATAAGAGAACAAGAAAAACTCTTACACCTTGGTCTTATCACTTCTAGAAATGCTTCTAAGAAAGCCTTAGCAACCCAACAACAATCATATCAAAAGAATCCCAAGAAGCAGTATCCTAAAAAGTATGGTCCGAAACCAACAAAGGGTCCTAAGCAATTTCAGCCGCAAACTGAAAAAGCAACTCACGAAAATGATAAAGCATATAAAAACAAAGGAAAGAAGACAGATAGACATTGCAACTTTTGCAATCGTGATGGCCATATAGAATCCAAATGTTTTAAGAAGATGGAAGCCTTAGAAGCAGCAATGAAGAAGCACATCATCAATTTGGAGCACTCTTCACCTTCATCTTCAGGAATGGCACTTTCTACTTGTGGTTGTCAAGCATCAAGATCTGGTTATGCATTAAATGTATCTTCCTCTTCTCATTCTCATGAGTGGCTCATTCATTCGGGAGCTTTTTATCACATGGCCAAAAATAAAGCCATGTTTTCTTCTTTAAATGATTGTAACACCAAACATATTTATGTGTTGGCAGTGATGATAGATCTCTTAGTGTTGTAGGATCCGGAACCATTCATCTCGATTCTCGATAATGGCTTTGGGCGTCTGCTTAATGATGTACTATGTGTTCCTACCTGTCATGCAACCTTCTCTCTCAAGTATCGATAACTCATTCAGTGAAGGGAAAATAGCAGGAATTTCACCTCATGATGTTGTAATCAAGGACCTCAAAGATCCTAAAAATATTTTAGCTACTGGCATTGCTGATGATTCCACAAGGTTGTATAATTTTGACAACTTTGGATCATCATGTCTTCCCTCCGTTTTTGTTTCTCATGATGAAGTGAGCAAACTTTGGCATGAGCGATTTGGTCACTTAAACTATCGAGCTCTTCAAACTCTATGTAAGGAAAATATGGTGATGGGCCTTCCTATGGTATCTTGCCGAGATGGTGTTTGCTCCAGATGTGTACTTGGAAAACATCATCGGGATAGTTTTAACAAACGTGCCTCTTGGCACGCTTCAGCCCCTTTGCAACTTGTGCACAGTGATTTATGTGGTCCACTTCTTGTTTTTTCTTTCTCTAGTTGCAAGTACTTCTTAACTTTCATTGATGATTTTTCCAGATGCATTTGGGTATATTTCTTAAAACTCAAGAGTGATTTTTTTAACATGTTCTTGGCCTTTAAGGCCTTTGTTGAGAAACAATCTGGACATCAAATTCTTAAGTTAAGATCAGATAATGGAAGAGAATATGTTAACAAAAAATTTATCAACTTCTGCACTGAGCATGGCATTCAATTGCAACATATTGTTCCATATACTCCACAACAAAATGGTGTAGCTGAAAGGAAGAATCGCACCTTAAAAGAAATGGCTAATTGTATGCTTCAATCTAAAGGACTTGGTCTCAATTTTTGGGCAGAAACCATAACTGTGCAAATTACATAGTAAATCGCACTCCTAATAAGGTTTTAAAGAATATAACTTCAGAAGAAGCTTGGAGCTCAATCAAACCAGATGTAAGTCACTTTCGTGTTTTTGGAAGTGATGCTTGGGCCCATATTCCAGTTGCGAAACATAAAGCCTTAGAACCTAAGAGTGAAAATGCATTTTTGTTGGATATTCTGAAGATGTCAAAGGATATAATTTCTTCAACCAAAATCCAAAAATATAATCATTAGAAGAGATGTAAAGTTTGATGAAAATATATCGGCTTGCGAGCCTAGTTCAGCGGGTGTGCCACCTTTGGCCTGCGAGCCTGATTCAGCATATGTGCCACCTCTCTCTCTCTCTTCTATTTTTAATAGCATTCCTTCTAGTTCAGATGATGACAACGAGGATGACAATCCTCCTCCACCTCTTGAAATTGTTCCTTATACTCCACCGCTTCCAAGATGGGTCCGCTCTACTCGGGATGCAGTAGGTTCTCTTGTAGGTGACCCTGCCGATCGACGACATACACGTTCTCAGTTCGAAAGAGCCTCTTCCTTATTGGCTCAAGTTCCAGAAAAACTTGATCCAGAAACCTTTGAAGAAGCCTCCGGTCATCCAGATTGGCATGAAGCTATGAATGAAGAGTATCGTTCCTTATTGGAAAATGATACTTGGGATCTTGTTCCTCTTCCAAAAGGAAGAAACTTGTCAGATGCAGATGGGTTTACAAAACCAAGTTTGGACCAGATGGAAAAGTGGATAGACATAAAGCTCGTCTTGTTGTTGAAGGATTTTCACAAGTTGAAGGCATTGACTATACTGAAACCTTCTCCCCGTTTCCAAAATGAATTCTATCCGCCTTATTCTTTCCCTTGCTGCCTCCTTTAAATGGGAAGTCCATCAGATGGATGTTAAATCTGCCTTCTTACATGGAGTTTTGCATGAAGAAATCTACATGGAACAACCCCCTGGCTTTATCCAAAAAGACTCCAGCCTTGTTTGTCGCCTTAGGAAGTCTCTCTATGGTCTCAAACAAGCTCCTCGGGCTTGGTATGCCAAAATGGATGGATTTCTATTAGATAATGGCTTTTCTAGGTGTCATTCTGACAACCCTGTCTACACCAAGAAAGTGGGTAAGTCCTTCACCATCCTTGTTCTTTATGTTGATGATCTTATCCTTACTGGTAGTGATCCAAACCATATAAACCATGTGAAGTCTAGCCTCAAAAAGAAGTTTGAAATGACAAACTTAGGACACTTGCATTATTTCCTTGGTCTTCAAGTCTTGCAATCCAAGGAAGGCATTACCCTCTCTCAGTCCAAGTATGCCTGTGATCTTCTACACCACTTTCACATGGAAGACTCTAAGCCAGCCCCTTCTCCCTTTCAGTCTGGAGTCAAGCTTTCAGTCACTTGTACTACCCCTGAAGTTGATGCTACCTTATATCGTCAACTTGTTGGTAAACTTCTGTATCTAACCCATACACGTCCTGACCTTTCCTTTGCCGTTGGTATTGTCGCTCGATTTATGCACCAACCTCATGAAAGTCACTGGAAAGCAGCTAAAAGAATACTTCGATATATTCGAGGTACAATTTAGTTCGGGATTCATTATAGTGCAGGGGCATCTCCATTGTTGATTGGTTTCACTGATTCTGATTGGGTTGGTGACCGTGATGATTGAAAGTCTACTGTAGGATATGTATTCACTCTTGGTTCAGGACCTATTACTTGGTCTTGTAAGAAACAAAGTGCCATCTCTCTTCCTTTGGCTGAAGCAGAGTATCGCGGTGCAGTTGAAGCCAATAAGGAAGCCATGTGGCTTCGTTAGATCCGGTCTGAATTTGGTCTTCATCAATAGCATCCAACTACACATTGGTGTGATAATCAGAGTGCCATTCAGCTATGTAAAGATCCAGTTCAACATCAGCGCATGAAACACATTGAACTCCACATACACTTCATCAGAAAGCTCATTCATGATCGTGTTCTTGAAGTGCAGTACTGTCCAACCAATGATCAAGTAGCCGATATCTTTACAAAGGCTCTCACAGAAGCGAAGTTTACCAAACTTCGATCCATGCTTGGAGTTCAGAAAAGTTGTCATTAAGGGGGGATAGGCTCTAATGCCTCCTTCCTTCTCCTATTGTGTCACTTTTGTAAATCCTTCAATCCTATCCCAATTTGTTCTTAAGGGGGGATGTTAGGATATTTCGACACATAGGAAATAGGCTCCCTTTGTGTCACCTTTGTAAATCCTTCAATCCTATCCCAAGTTGTTCTTAAGGGGGGATGTTAGGATATTCCAACACATAGGAAATAGTTAAGAATAACTTAGTCTAGTGTAGAGTTAGGTAAAGTGTGTTTCTTTACCATGTACATTTGTAACTTCTAATCGGACGATCACGATTTGTAGTGATCCGATGGTTATCTTTCACCTCGGTGTTAACGACACTTGATCCGTGGCTTAACACTCGATTGGTGCATGATCTCTATTTAAAGAGCATGGAGGGTCATTTGTCCAGTAACTGTTTATGAGAGAAACATATGTAATTTTTCTTTTTATATTAATAAATTGCTTGAAGTGGCCGCGTTGGCTCAGGTCGTGGACTGTTTCCCTCTTTGAGGGTTTTAACCACGTGATTATACTGGTGTACTGATTTGTGATCTGTTTGTGAGCGGTGACCTTTGGTTCTTGATCTACAAAACTTACCCTATAAATTCCTACAAACTCAAGCACTTGTTTTGAATTTGACTAGGAGAATTTCTAGTAGTTTGTTTTTTTTTCTAGATTGTCATTCGTGGGGTTACATCAGTATGTCTTCGGGTTATAACCGCAACCATCCATTTTCTAGTGCTACGAGAAGAGGATGGTATGTGACCACTTGAGTTTGAAATATAGTTTCACATACCTTCCGGTGGAAATAAATTCATGATGACCTTCTGAAAGCGTATTCCAATGCCCAGTCGAAATTCCTCTTTTGCAGCCTCGTCTCGCCCCGGAGGATTGCAATGCCGCCCTTCGAGTTAATCCCAACCATGCCAAATCGCTCTCCAGGAAAGGTCGATTTTTGCACAGGTTGGAGTAGATTTGCATATAGTACACAATGCAGAGGGGATAGGCACAGCGTCCAGAGGACAGAGTCACTAGCAAAGATTGCACATTTTTCTATTTCAAGACTGTAGACAGTGTAGAGACCAGGCAAGGAAATAGTCGACGATTGGACAGTTCTGTACAAAGGTAGAGAAACGCCCAAAATCACTCCACCACAAAACTAGTGATTTAAATTTGAGCAGGGCAGGAAGGAACCCGCTCTGATACCATGTTAAGTGCACATGGATGTGAACACAATATGAAAGATAAGCATTAGATGTTCATATTATTCACAATGATACATATTTTTAATACATTGGAGTGACTGTTGGATTCCATATTCCAAGGTCTCTTGGACTCCCTAAGACTGTTCAACTTCCACACCAACCCTTAGACGATTAGGTGTCCAACATCTTGACTTTTACTCTAATGTTGACATTACTCAAAACCATAGGCCTTTGTGCATCACAAAAATAAGAAGGCTCCAAGTCAAACCCTAGTGTTAGCTTTCCAAACTTCTTGTCCATCCTAAGGTTTGCATGCCACAAACCTTAGGCCTTCTCTTGCATCACACAAGCACCAAGACCTCTAAACAATGTTTTTTTTTTGACGACAACGGTTAGTGTTTATTTAAAGAGCGGCAAACCAGCTGTCGCGGACTATTACATAAATGCTCTGTCTGAGAGCGCAAACCAGTTTTCTTCTATTAAGACAACTTTCCTTGGTTCCGGATCTGGTATCACTTCGCAGCTGGCTTCTCTTGCCGGATAGATTGCTAACAGAAATGCCCTGAGATTGCCGGACAGTCCAAGATTGAGATCTGGGTTTTGAAAAACTGAGATGTCTTGTTTTCCCTCCATGGGAGCTTGCAGATTCATAGCTGTGCTACTCAGGATGTCAAGAAGAGAACCTTCCTTTCGATCGGCTGCTGGTCCTATAATAAGAGTTGTCAAGACATGACTTCTTCTACCAATGGAGCTGAAGCTGAGATCTGCCCAGAATTCGCCCTTCAGATTGCAAAATGTAACAGCAAGGAAACCTGAAAAAGGCAGAGGTCGAAAAGGTAAGAAGAACGGATTGACTGTTTTAAGCATCAGATTGCTCGATTGCTTCAATTCCGAAGTGTTAGAAGGCGTCCAGAACTTTGAAACAGGGGATCTGAAACAGGGTAATGAAGCCCAGATTTCAGTAGTCTTATGGGATACTGCAGATTGAGTCAGCATTATTCACTGAGAGGGATCTTCTACTCCGGAGGGAGCCAAGATTGGCTTCCCTGTCCGCTTGAGAATTTAACTTTCTGAGAATGTGATAGAAGGTGATTTTGTGGAATTTGGGCAGAATTAGCCTGATTTTTCTGAGAATGGAGGCTAATTGGATCTGAGAAGGATTCTTATGGGAGATCATCGCCTGGATAATAAGCCTGGAGTCCCCAAAGACAGAGATGGAAAGGAATTTTCCCTTAATTGCCTGAATCAGACCTTGCCACAAAGCCAGAGCCTCCGCTCTGTTGTTGGTTTCTCTGCCCAGACCCCAGGCAAAACGCAACACTGAAGAACCACCAGGACACAAGAGAACCCCACCGCCGCCCGTAGCTCCAGGATTGCCTTTAGAGGCCCCGTCGAAGAAAAGACAATGTTCATTCAGTGCTGACCGCCACTTGATGAACTCCAGCTCTTCCAGACGGATTTCCCAATTAGAGTGGGCAAATGCTGGAGGAATGGGACAGTCCTTATAGTTTGGAACCAACACTTTAATCCAGCTTGCCTCCTCACTGTCCAGGGCACTATCGTTTTTTATGGCATTGTTGGCTTCTAGTGCCTCCCCCAAAAGAGCTTTGACTTTAGTGATAACACGGGCAGGGTTGCAGCTCTCACCCCTGAATATTCTGTTGTTCCTCTCCAACCACGGCTTCCAGCAGATGAATTTGGGGATCCACATCCAGCCTGTCTTGAGAAGGTTTTTTTTTTTTGGAGAGACAGAACAGAGATAATTTAGCCCAATTTCGAAGTAGATTTGGTATGATTCCGGGGAGCTTTATTTTATTGGGTCCGAGCATCAGGACACCCCACCAAACTTCTTGAGCAAAGGGGCATGATATCAACAGGTGATCAGCCGTTTCTTCATCCGACAAACAGAGTGTGCACCTAGAGGGCCCTTCCATTCCACGTCTTCGCAGATTATCTCTAGTGAGGATACTTTTATGTGCTAACGTCCAGCAGAAGAAGTCAACTTTGGGGAGAGAGGGAAAGGCCCAAACAAATTTCCATTGAGCAGGATCCGGAGGAACATTTGGAACAACCATCTTGCTTTTGTAACCTTCTGAAGCTGAGTATGAGCCTGAGAGTGAGCCCCACCCTCGTTTGTCCTTAGCAGTAGCCTTTGATGGAGATTTTCCTTGAAGCATGTCTAGCAGTAACGAGGCTTCTCCCTCCAGCCACTGAGGGATCTCCCCCAGATTCCAGCTGTCCCAAAGGCTTGTTGCATCCTCCGTCCATTTGGAGATGTCCCAGAGGGTTTTCAAATTGCAGGACTGAAGCCAATTTTTAATGTTAACAAGATCTTTCATCTGGTTCAATGGCTGATCACCCAAAATCGAATCATCCCAGATTCTTATTTTTTTCCCATTACCTGGGATCCAGTAAAGCTTGTGACTGAAGTGCTCCATTGCTTTTAGACAGAGATTGAAGACAGGAGAGCCTTTGGAAGTTCTTGGAGGCTGATCCAAGCACCTCAGGCGCTGCCCATGAAAATATTTTTTCCACAGGACCCTCGTGCTCCAACTGGGTTTCCCAGAGACAATGTTCCAAAGAAGCTTGGAACCCAAAGCCAGATTTTGGGCAGCCAGATCACGCAGTTGTAGACCTCCTTCCAGTAATGGCATTTTAAGAGTATCCCAGTTAACTAAGTGAAGCCTTTTGTCATTGTTTTTCCCCCCCTTCCCACAGAAATCTCCTCAGAAGACCGTCCATTTTACTTATGAAGGATTTAGGGGCAAGGAGAATGGAATGCTGATATAATGGTAGACTTGTGAGAACAGATTTCATAAGGATGACCTTCCCAGCATTATTCAACCAAGAGGCTCCCCAAGCTTGAATTCTGAGTTTAAGCTTGTCAAGCAGGGGTATCCAATGGGCTACTTTAGGTTTAGATTTGAAGATTGGAATCCCGAGATATTTAAATGATTCCCAAGTCCAGAATCCTTCCATTTCTAAAAGCCTTGCAATATCTGTCAATTCCTTGACCGAGCAGTTCCAACCATAGATTATGCTTTTAAGATAGTTGATTTTGCTGCCCGAGACCTCCCTATAAATGTCCAGCTCTTTCTTGAAGGACCTTGCAGAAATTATGCTTGCTCCTCCAAGCAATAATGTGTCGTCAGCAAATTGGGCATGGTTTATGTCTTTGACATTGCTAACCATTCGAAGGCCAGGCAGAGATTGGATCTGTTGGCTGAAGTTTAGCTGAAAGCTGAGCACTGAGGCTTGGATAGCATAAAGGAGCGGAGACAAAGGGCAACCTTGTCTTAGACCCCTGGAGGCTTGGAAGAAATCTGAAGATCGACCATTAACCATAGGCGCAATCCAAGGGGAGGCTATGCAAGCTTTTACCCAAATTATGGTGGCAGGTGAGAAGCCCATTTTCTTCATCACTGTAAACAGGAAATCGTGTCTCACCCTATCAAAGGCGTTTGCCAAATCGAGCTTAATCACCATACCTTTCTCTTTTCGTTGACAGCTTGAGTGAACTGCTTCTTGCACCAACACAATATTGTCCAGAATCTTTCTCCCTTTTATGAATCCTCCTTGGTTTTCAGGGATGATGACTGGCAAAATTTTCTTGAGGCGATTGGCTATTATTTTGGTAATCAACTTATAACTAGAATTACATAAAGAGATTGGGCGGAATCTGCTAAAATCGGAGGCGCCTTTCTCTTTCGGGATCAAGGCAAGGAAGGACGAGTTGATGCTGCCACCAATCTTGGTACAAGACTGTGATTTCCTGACCATTCTCAGCAGGTCTTTATTGATTGTGGCCCAGCAGGATAGATAAAACCTTACAGTGAACCCATCAGGGCCAGGAGCTTTATCCGGTTCCATGCAATCCAAAACTTTTTTAAGTTCATCCATGCTGATCGGAGCAGTTAGAATAGCATTATCAGAATCTTGAACACAGTGAGGAATAAGATCAAATGGATAGGCATAAGGATCGATAGGAGGATCTTTAGGGGCAGAGTAGAGATCTTTGAAGAAAGAGTGCGCTGCCCGCTTTATACCTTCAAAATCTTTAACCACTGCATTTTGATGATGGATTTCATTAACAGTTTTGAAATGTTTGCGTGCTTCAGCTTGCTTGTGGAAGAAGCTGGAATTTTTGTCTCCGGCTTGTAACCAGAGATTTCTGGACTTCAGTCTCCAGAATTCTTCCTCATCCCTACTTGCTTTATGGAACTCTTTCTGCAGTTCAGCTTCTTTATGAAGAAGACCTTGAGAAACATCGATTTTTTCCATTGATAATTGATGGACAGCAAGGTTGTCAAGGGCCTCCTTTCTTTTGGAGGAGGGAGTTTTCAGCCTTCTAGCTCCTTGAGCCCTTTTTTTAGACCCCTCATTTTTTCTTCCCACACGAAGAAAGGGGAACCATGAACTTGCTTGTTCCAGGGCTCAGAGACCACCTCTTGGAAGCCTTCTTGCTGAAGCCATAGAGGACTGAATCTAAAGGGAATGGGGCCCAGGTTTCCATCCATGGATAGATCAAGAAGAATGGGCTTATGGTTAGAAGTGCTGTTTGGCAAGATTTTGGAGGTGGCCATTAGACCGCAAGTCAAGAAAGAGGACTGGACGAGGAATCTGTCCAATCGGGCTGCAATATGACTGGGGCCAACCCTTTTGTTGGTCCAGGTGAATTTCCCAGATGTGGGCTTGATATCCTCCAGATCCCAGCCCAGCATAATGTCTTCTACCCATTCTCTAGTTGGGTCCCGGACCGGGGAGCCACCCTTTTTCTCTTCTACAGCTAGAGTAACGTTCAGATCACCTGCAATAATAATGTTTTCTGGACTGTGCAATGAAAGATAGGACTGAAGCGAGTCCCAACAAAAAATTTTCTCAACTGGTAAGACCAGAGCATATAGATTGAACATACTTACTTGTTGACCAGATTCTTTATGGAGGAGCTTAGTGAAAAGCCAATGGGGGCAGCATTCTTCATGAATCAGGTCATAAATGGAGCTATCCCAGAAGGAGGCAATCCCACCTGAGGCGCCTCTAGCACTGACAACTCTCCCTTGCCCTTTATGCCAGAAAGCTTTGCTTGCTTGGAGAAGGTGAAGCTTCTCCAACTTTGTCTCCTGGATGAGAAGGATTTCAGGCGAATACATCCTCACTATATCTTTCAGGGCTTCTTCTTTCAGCCTGCTGCCTAATCCTCTGCAGTTTCAGGAGACATATTTCATTATTTATTGGCATGGGAGGTTGTGGCTCCTTTTGGAGCCTTTCCTTGCTTGCGCCCGGATCTTGTATTCATCATTCCTTTGAGAGTTTTCTGGGAGCCTTGGAGGACGTCCAGATAAGTTTTTTCCTCTCTCTGTTTCTTCTTGGATTTCTGACCCCTGGCCGAGTTGATGGGGGTGACTTGCGAGCTTTCTGATTCAGAGTCTCTCTCTTCTGTTTCTTCCTCAGATTCGGAGGCAAGGTTGATGTGCTCCTCGTTTCCTTCGTTTCCTCCTTGGCCATCACCTGTCGGAAGGATGCTTGTTTCTGCACCAGTGTCTTTTGCTTTCTTCGACCAGTCTTCTGGTTCTTCTTGGGTCCCGATGGTTTCCACATTTTCACCTGAGGAGGAGCCAACTTTTGGAGCTTCTTTGGCCTTTGGTTTGGCCTGGGGCTTCCCCCCAGGCCCAAGATTTTTCTTCTCAGATGGATTTGGGATAGCCTTGCCCTTTTTGACTTCTTTCCAACCTTCTTCTTCCTCCTTGGATCCTATTGGGGCTTTTGGACAATTCCGTTGGAAGTGTCCATACTCATGACAGGTTCTGCATTTGAAAGGTAGTTGCTCGTAGTCCAGCTTTTGATAATGATGTCAGTCTCCAACTGTGAGTTTAACTGCCTCAGGCAAACCAGCTTCTAAGTCGACTTCCACACATATTCTTGCACAGGTGTATTGGCCCTTATTATCAGCTTTGTCAATGAATCTACCCAACCCATTTCCAATCTTCTGCAGAGAGTGAAAGCTCCAGCAATGGATTGGGAGGTTGGGGAGACGGACCCAGACTGGAACCTCCTTAGGGACATCGACTGAAGGATCGAAGTCTGGGGTCCATTTGTTAAGATACAGACCCTGGTTTCCCATGAAATATGGACCATTTCTGAACACCAGGTCTCGATCATCTTTGGTGGTGAATTCGAAGATGAAAAAGCCTTGTCCGACCGCATAACAGATCACATTGTTTTTCAGCTGTGGCCTCCAGTTGCGTTGAATCCAGTCATCAGTTGTTTTTGTAGATGGCCAGCGACCCATAAATTGCCCAACCAACCCTCTGTCAGCCAGGGCTAGAGCAATTTTTATCGGTTGTTCCTCTGGCAGGGCTATCTCAGGGATTTCCTCCAATTTTTTAATGAACTTCGGGACTTCAGGATTCGGTCTATTCTTCCCTTTCTGCGTTAATAATCGACGAAAAGCATCCTCAGAAGAGGACGGAGGGGTGGGAGAGGGCTCCCCACCCCCTGGTTCACCCATGGCGGCGGCTGAGGATACACGGCAAAAGAAAACCTACCCAGACGTAGAGCTGCATGCGCGATTTCGCTTCTCCTTAAAACTCATTATTATTCACTAAGATATTTATAAATTATAAAGCATATAAAAATTCCCTCTAAACAATGTTACAATTGAATATCACGAGTAAATTAACATAAGCCCTAATTCTTTTTCAATCTCAACATCACTCCAAGCTCCAAGACTTCGAATTCTCTAGTTCTCCAAGTTCTTGCTCTAGGGTTTACATCACACAAACCCTAGGTGTTCTTCTCTTGCATCACACAGTTGCTAAGACCCAAGATTATTCTTAGTTTTGGCATTATCTTCATGTCTCTCTCGGGTTTACATTACAAACCTTAGGTTTGGCTCCCTACAAGATTTCTCCAAGACATTTACAAAGATATAATAATGAGTGTTGTTACAACAAAATATAGCACCTAGTGTAAACCCTCACCAAGTGACCTAGACAATGTGCAACATGTGGGAGTGTTACCATTGTCACCTGAACAACTACTCCCCCTTTTTTAGTGAAGTACATAATCCAACACAAGGGAGGCTTCCTAGGTAGGGCTTAGGGATCAAGTAACCTAAGAGTCTTAAGTTAAATGCCCCCTAAGGATCATATCACATAGATCCACCAGATAAAGGTATGACAAACTAAGGTTTGAGGTGGATGGAGTGAATCCAAGATTTGGGTTCAAGGGAACTATGGGTCACTCTAAACTTTAAAGGCTAGGGTTAGGCTATGGAGTCTCATAAATTATGGTTTTAGGCGGCCTGCAAATTGCAGAAAAACAATAAATTATAACAATGGCAATTTTTTTTTAGCCAAACTTTCAAATTAATCACAAAAGATGCTTTTTTGGTCAAAATTTAGCCATTAAAATTGTGTAAAAATTATACGAGATGAAGGCTAAATTGAAGAGTAAATTAATGACAAAATTATAGCAAATTTTGACAGTTACTAAAGAAGCATGTAACAACAAATAAAGTTTGATGCCAACCTTAGAAAATGGCTGAAAAATGCATGAAAAACTCTAAATTAGCTTCTTTAATGCACTTTTAGGCGAGGAATAACCCTAGGGCATATATCAACAAGTCATTAAATACCTAAAACACAAGATTTTCTACAATTTAACCCTAATTTACCATGAATAAAAAAAGAGATGATTTTAGGGTTTTAAAAGAGTGCCACAAGTGAGATAGACCAATGCCTTCTCAATTTAGGGCAAATACAGTCTAGGATACAAACTATTCTAGGGGTTCTTTGGAGTGACTCTAAATCAACACAAAACTAGGGCAAATAAACTAACTTACCCTAGGGTTTTAAATTTAGGTTCTCAATTTTTTGGATGATCAAGGGAAAGAAAAACCTATCTTTATTCCTTAGATACTTGGAGGAAGGGTTTACTTCAATTGGGGACAATAAAGCAAATACTAGATAAACTAACTTAACACAAGAATATCTATCCCATGGAACATAATACCAAGATAAAGCAAATAAACTAACTTACTTCTTCATGCAACATTCAAGCTCCACCATATGGATTCATGAGAAGAGATCACATCACATCATAAGATCCAGCCATGAAAGTAGCTCTACTAACCATCCATTGTGCACTAGAGAGAAAGATGACTAATGAATAGGAGTTATGATCCAACTGTGACAATGAATCCAAAAGGAAATCAACTCCCCTATTTATATGAGGGTAACCAAGTCGATTTCCTTCAAACTAGACCAATGTTGCGAACATCAAAATCGGGATAAAATCAGCAAGGGTCCGGAAAACCAAAAAATCGTAAAAATCGGGAAAATATCGGTAAAAAATCGGCAAACATCGTCAAAATTAATATACCATAAAAATGTCTTTAAAAATCGGCGAACATAAGCTAGGCCAAAAAATCATGATTTCGAGATAAAATGGGGATGTTATCAAGATGTTTGCAACACTGAACTAGACTAAAAATCCCAAAAATTATTAAATCCATTATACAAGGTGGATGGGTCATCATGTTAGGACCCTATATTACTAGTATAGTCCCTTATTGTTGTTAGTGTAACCCCCTTATTGTTATTATTGTACCCTTGTAACCCCCATTTTGTTATTATTGTGCCCTTAAATTATTATTGTTAGGTCGGTTAGGATTACACTGTGGCCCACTAGGATTACATTATGGCCCCATGGACTCCTATATATAGAAAGGAGGTTTTGTAAATTGTATCATCCAAGAATTGTTCATTTATGTAATGTATTGGAGGTTGCCTCCTCGAAGTGGCTCATTTCTAAGGCGTTGATATCTCTTTTCTTCTCTTTTTGGAGCTGGTTACACAACATTTGGTATCAGAGCTTTGGATTCTAGGGTTTCGCTGCTCCAAACAGGTCATCGTGGCATTTTCGCTATAACTTTTTTTCTACGAAGTTTCAGAAGCCGAAATTTTTAGGGTGCGAAGAAAAAATCCTGAGGAAGCTTGTGTAAAAATTTCAGATATTGGTTCGCAATAAATTCGGAGATATCATCTGTGGAAGTCAGGTATTTTTTCAGGCTCCTAAACAGGTCATCGTGGCATTTGCGCTATAATTTTTTTTCTACGAAGGTTCAGAATCTGAAATTCATATGGTGCGAAGCTGAAATACTGAGGAAATTCATCAAAAAATTTCAGAGTTTGGTTCGCAATATTTTTGGAGATATGATCTGTGGAAGGTAGTGCTTTTTCAGGCTCCTGAATTGCATCTCAAAGAGATGATCGTGGGAAAAGTTCAATAACTCTCTCTCTGGGCATCGGATTGGAGTGCCGTAAAAAGTGGTCGCAAGTACACAGACTTTAGTTTATTGGCTATCAATTTCAGAGACAAAGGATGAAATAGTGACACGTGGCAAGTCGTACAAGTTCACTCTACTAAACCAGTCCATAATTAGGTCATTGTGGGAGATTGGACACAACTTTGTCTTGGAGAATCCAAATCAGGTCATACCTGTGGCATTCAAAAGAAAATTCAGAGGGCTACTACAGTGCTGAATTTCAGATATTGAAGATCTGCAATCACAGAGGTAATACAATTTCAATATCGAGCTCCTCAAAGCAAGATAAAGGTGTGTATTTTTTTCAAATTGCACAAGTCTTGTTTGAATAATCAAGTTAAATTGATCCCAAGGGCATATTGTAGAATAGATATCAGTATTGGATTCTAAAATGGCCCCTAAAAAGAACTCAACACCCATTAAGCCTTCAGAAGGCTCTACTATGACTCATGAAGATGAAGAATGGCAACATGACATATCAAAATTACAAGAGCAAATTTCGCTCTCGCAAAGAACAAAAAAAAATGAAATGGAAGTTTTGAAGAAAGGCGTGGAAACTAAGATGGATGGTTTGAAGAAAGGCGTGGAAGCTAAGATGATTGGTTTGGAAGCTAAGATAGATGGCATGGAAGTGGGCATGGAAGCTAAGATGGATGACATGAAAGACAACATGAAAAACATGAAGAATGATCTAAAAGCAGACATCGAAGATTTGACCAAGTTGATACAAGCAAGGTTTCCTAATGGTGAAAAGATAGTAGAAGAACCTCATGATGAGAACAAAATAAATGTTAATCATGATTTCATAAACTCTAATGTTGGCGGGAAGAACCACCATATTCCAAAAATGGATATGAGGAAGTTTGATGGAATGGATCCTGTAACATGGATACTACAGATGGAGCAATATTTTGATCTCCATAACGTGCAAAACACACAAAAGGTACGCATTGCAACTTTACATTTAGAACAAAATACATTTGTATGGTATCGATGGCTTTGCTCCCGTAAAAAAATTGTCACTTGGTCAATTTTTATGGAGGAAATGATAGCAAATTATGAGGATACAAAGAGCAACACCTTCTTTAGCCAATTGATAAATCTCAAACAAAAGGGTTTAGTGGGGCAGCACATTGACGACTTCCAAAAATTGAATATAAGGGTAACTAATATTCCAGAGGAACACATGATTGATCTCTTCTTAGGTACTCTAAAGGATAACATCCAACATGAAGTTCGTGTTTTGGAACCTGATTCATTGGAGAAGGCATTCAAGTTGGCAAGAAAAGTTGAATGTAAAATTATGGCGACAATGAAGCCTACCACTCAATTCTATAAAGAAGGAAGTGTTGCTACGCCTAGATTTCCACAACCTACAAGGTTGACACCACAACAATTGGAAGAAAAAAGAGCAAAAGGGCTTTGCTATAGTTGTGATAGCAAATACACCAAAGGTCATAAGTGTGCCGAAAAGAAATTATTTTACATAGATTGTGAAGAAGAAGAAGAAAATGAACAAGAAGAGGATACACACCAGGAACCAGCCATAGAAGAGGAAGAAATGAATCCTACCATATCATGTAATGCACTGGCAGGAATTACCACTCCTCAAACTCTCAAGATAGTAGGATAGATCAAGAAGAAAAAGGTAATAGTGTTGATTGATTCAGGTAGCACCCATAATTTTATTCATTGTAAGGTAGCCAAGGAATTAAATTGTTTCCTATACCTAGCACTAGAATGTCAAGTGATGATTGCAAATGGAGGAACTATAAATTGCTCTGGAAAATGCCATAATATCAAGCTAACCATGGGGGAATATGTATTGACTAGTCCAATGCTTTCCATTCCTATGGGAGGTGCCGATGTTGTACTAGGAGTACAATGGTTACAATCTTTGGGGACGGTAGCTTTTAATTTTCAAGAACTTTTCTTGAAATTTTTTTCAGAAGGAAAGGAAGTCGAATTACGGGGTATTGCGGGGAAGCCAGGAAGGATAATAAGCTCTAATGTAATGACAAAGCTTCTAAAGAAAGAACAGCGAGGCGTAATTGCACAATTATGCTCACTAGAAGTTCCAACATCAAAATCATCTATTTCTGCAGATCTCCAACAAGTCTTGGACAATCATTCCAAGGTGTTTGAAACTCCCAAAGGACTCCACCTATTCGTGATCATGATCATGCTATTCATTTGATTCCAGGAAGTGTTCCTCCAAACATCAGGCCTTATAGATATCCTTACTTCCAAAAGAGCGAAATTGAACGTATGATTGCGGAAATGTTAGAGGCGGGTATAATTCAACCTAGTCAAAGTTCTTTCTCTGCTCCTGTAGTATTGGTACACAAGAAGGATGGATCATGGCGAATGTGTCCGCATTATAGGGAGCTCAATAAGCTCACCATTAAAGATAAATTTCCCATTCCCGTGATTGATGAATTATTGGATGAATTACATGGAGCAATTTATTTTACCAAGTTGGATCTTCATTCAGGATATCATCAAATTAGAATGAAGACCGAAGATATTCCAAAAACAGCATTTCGAACTCATGAGGGTCATTATGAATTTTTGGTCATGCCTTTTGGCCTTACCAATGCACCTTCTACATTTCAAGGGTTGAGGAATTCCATTTTCAAACCCTTCCTTAGAAAATTTGTGCTAGTATTTTTTGATGATATACTAATCTACAGCAGGTCTTGGAAGGATCATGTTGAACATGTTGACAGGGTGCTCAAACTATTGCAGGAGAAACAATTATATGCAAAAACATCCAAATGTTTCTTTGGAGTACAAGAGGTGGAATATCTGGGTCATATTATATCTCACGAGGGTGTTAAAGTAGACCCTAACAAAATTAAAGCCATTAAGGAATGGAAAGTCCCCAAGACAATAAAGCAGTTGCGAGGATTTCTCGGCTTAACAGGCTATTATCGCAAGTTTGTTAAGAATTATGGGAGAATAGCAGCACCTCTAACAACATTATTGAAGAAAGATGCATTTTCATGGACTCCTGAAGCAACTAAGGCCTTTGAACATCTTAAGGAGGCAATGTGCCTAGCACCGATCTTAGCTACGCCAGACTTCACAAAAACCTTTATTATGGAATGTGATGCCTCAGGAAATGGAATTGGTGTTGTTTTAATGCAGGAAGGAAGACCCATTGCTTTTGAAAGTCATCCAATCAAAGGAAAGTATTTACAGAAACCTATTTATGAGAAGGAAATGTTAGCAATACTGCATGCACTAAAGAAATGGAGAACTTACCTAATGGGAAGACACTTCAAGGTAAAAACTGATCATGATAGTCTCAAACACTTTTTGGAACAAAGACTATCTTCAGAAGAGCAGCAAAAATGGGTCACAAAGATGTTGGGTTATGACTTTGAAATAATCTACAAAAAAGGAAAGCTTAATGTTGTTGCAGGTGCACTCTCAAGAAAGAATGAAGAGGTGGAAGCATTGCTTTGTGCCATTTCTATTATCCAACCAGATTGGATAACTGAAGCAAGAGATGAATGGAAGAACGACAAATATGTATGGACACTCATCCAAAAGTTGCAGCAAGATCCTAGTACATCCGATACATTTAGTTGGAAAATGATTCCTTATGGTACAAAGATTGCTTATATCTTTGTAAGAATTCCCATCTAAAACAAAATATTCTTCTGGAATTGCACACTTCTCCTTTAGGAGGACACTCAGGATTTTTAAAAACTTACCACAGTCTTTTGTAAGAATTCCCAACTAAAACAAAAGATTCTTTTGGAATTGCACACTTCTCCTTTAGGAGGACACTCAGGATTTTTAAAAACTTACCACAGGGTGAAGAAAGATTTTTTTGGGATGGCCTTAAATCTGATATTCAAAAGTTTGTGGCGGAATGTTTGGTTTGCCAGCAGAATAAAGTGGAGACAATTAAGACCTCGGGACTTCTACAACCTTTATCCATTCCAAGTCAACGTTGGGAGGAGATTTCAATGGATTTTATCATAGGTTTACCGAAGTCCGAAGGCAAGAATGTCATCATGGTGGTAGTTGATAGACTTACCAAGTATGCACACTTTTGTGCATTATCTCATCCATTTAAAGCAAGTACAGTTGCTACTACATTTATGGACAGAATTCAAAAGCTACATGGAAGCCCAAGGGTCATTGTGAGCGATAGAGATCCCATTTTTACTGGAAATTTTTTGACGAAGTTATCTTTTTGTTTGGGTACTCAATTAGCTCATAGCTCATCTTATCATCCTCAATCTGATGGTCAATTTGAGATAGTAAATAAATTTTTGGAAGGATATCTTCATTGTTTTGTATCTGATAAACAAACACAATGGGTCAAGTGGTTACCTCTCGCCGAATGGTGGTATAACACTTCCTTCCATACTGCAGCAAAAATGACCCCATTTATGGCACTTTATGGATATCATCCACCATCCATCACATCATCTTTAAGAGAAAATTTGAAGGTTCAAGCAGTGGAAGATCACATCGAGCATCAACAAGAAGTTCTCCAACTCTTAAAGGATAACCTTAATTTGGCACAAAATCGAATGAAACAACAGGCAGATCAACATCGCAGCGAGAGAAGTTTTGATGTAGGAGATTGGGTATTTTTACGGCTACAACCATATAAACAAATGTCCCTCAAGCAAGCTAAGAAGGATAATAAAATATCGCCAAAGTACTATGGTCCTTACAAGGTGTTGCAAAAGATTGGTACTATGGCATACAAATTGGAGCTTCCTGCTTCTTCGCGAGTACATCCAGTTTTCCATGTTTCATGCTTAAAGAAGGTTATAGGTGAAAATATTCCGGTTCAAACAATATTGCCAGAACTTGATGAGGAAGGAAAAATCATATTGGAACCGGAAGCGGTCACGGAAACAAGAACTCGACAACTACGGAATCGATCAATTTCAGAGTATCTCATCAAGTGGAAGAACTTACCCACCGAAGATTCTACATGGGAGGATGAGAATTTTATACAGAAGCACCCAGAGCTACTCAAGCGTTGAGGACAACACTTTTTTGAAGGAGAGGGGCATGTTAGGTCACTATATTACTAGTATAGTCCCTTATTGTTGTTAGTGTAACCCCCTTATTGTTATTATTGTACCCTTGTAACCCCCATATTGTTATTATTGTGCCCTTAAATTATTATTGTTAGGCCGGCTAGGATTACATTGTGGCCCACTAGGATTACATTATGGCCCCATGGACTCCTATATATAGAAAGGAGGTTTTGTAAATTATATCATCCAAGAATTGTTCATTCATGTAATGTATTGGAGGTTGCCCCCTCGAAGTGGCTTATTTCTAAGGCGTTGATATCTCATTTCTTCTATTTTTGGAGTTGGTTACACAACACATCAAGTCTGTTAGCACTCCACCAGTTCTTTGAAGGCTGAAAAGGAGACTGACAAAGGTAACCACAAACCACTTTGACCTAGTAGCTAGCCCTACCAGGCTGAGAGGGCTCTCTCAATGAGATCACAGTTAAGGATTGACTGTGACTTGAAAGATATTAGGCTACATATGATAGGCTCAGGTAGGTTTTGAGAAATTTAGGGTTTGATGCTGGATCAGGGATGAAACCAAGTAGCTAGGTCTAGGTATCAAAGGGTTTACAGTTGCAAAGATATAAAGGAGCAAGGTAGTAGTGGATCTATGATGGCTTTAGGGTTTTGTAGGTATGGTGGTGAGTTTGAAAGAGTAGAGGGATTTAATGAGCATGTTCATTCATGAATTCATTAAACTGGAAGCATGAACACAAATGACATTTCCATATAAACAGAGCTAAATCAATAGAATTCTACCTATGAACTGTAAGGAAAGCCATTGAAGATACAAGATATGAAAGAGGAGCTATATATCATTCAATAAAGACTATAACAGAGCAAATACATGATCATAAACTCACCGCAAATGAATTCCTAGATAATAGCTGCAACTACGTCCTTTGATTTCTGAATATGAAAGTGAAAGTACAAGCTACAATAGTTATAGTCCTCTGAGTCCAACCAGACAAATGACTCTGAAAATAATAAATATAGACCAAAACAGCATCTCCCCTCTCGCAGGGGTCAAATCCATCAGTTGTGGAGATGATTACATGATATACTCAACAAAACCCTAATGTCTAGTGGAGGTCAACCAATTCACCTCATCATAGGAAACTAGATACATTTGACCAAAATTATATTAACAAGCATGTATTTACCCTATTTCACTATTTACGAGCTCAATTACACCTCATGACATCCCAAAATCATCATCATTCATCAATTACATAGGTAAAAAGTCAAACTAGGTCAAACAACCAGTGAAAAATGCCTTCTAGAGAACGCGTAGCGAGCTGGGGAAAACAACAATTTGAAGGTCTTCCAGGTGTCCAAATTCTGATATGAAAGATGCTGTGGAAAGCTCTGGATGTCTGCTACATGATAGGTTCATCAAGCACTCAAAAAGGTGGCTTCTAGCCCTCCAAATCTTCATTCTCCCAAGAGTACTAAGAAAGCGTAGCATGGCCTTCAAAAACAGGGCAGAAAGGTGATTTTTTGCATGTTTTTGGGCATTTTGACCCTCCAAAAGTGGCTGACATGGCTCCACCGCTGACTAAGATTGATGTACTCATTGCGAGGAATCCAAAAATGCTGAGTTTTCATCCAATGGACACCCCCAACAAAAGCGTAGCATGGCCCATGGTACGCTTTTGCTAGTGTGACTGGTTTTCAAAATTTCCAATTTTGAGCAAAAACTGACAAAAATCAAAATTTGCTCCAAAACTCCTCAAAATTGGCCAAAAATGCTTGACAAAGTGTATTATGCTACTAAGGAAGCATCAACAAGTATCTCCAAGTTATCCTTCTCCTTTTGACTTTTTAGTGTTTCCTTTAGCTTTGCTTGCAATTGTTTGACTTTGACATTGAAAATCTGATTTCTTGCATAGTAGTGGTCAGCCATGTGTTTTTGTATCTTGTTGTCTTTGTTAGCCTTGTCAAGGAGCTTCTCCAAGTGAATATTGACTTTCTCAAGACAAAACTCCCTGTTTCATTGATTTCCATGGCTATCCTTTCTTCAAATGTCAACTCTTCATTTGGTGGATTTTGCTCTCTTTCTTTCTGAAATGCTCTTCGGAGACCCATGGTCCTTGGTCTCTTCCTTGTCACTTGCTCTTCATGCTTTTGTGAATCTTCAGTGTCAACCACTGCTTTGCCTTTCACATCATGCATACTAGCTTCAAACTGACTTTTCTCTAAAGACAATTGTTTTGCCTTCAACTGATTATTCTCTTGTTCTAGGAAGGAAATTATGAAATTAGCCCTTGCCAAATTGTCCTTGAGCTCTTTGATCTGAGCATCTTTGTCCTTGATGATCCTCTGTAGGTTTTCATGTTCTTCGTTGGCCTCCAAATCTACTATGTCAATGTCATGATGGATGATCTTCTCATCTTGCAAAGATTTCTCATGTTGTAAATGTAATCCTTGCTCTGCGGATGTGGGCTTGGTCCCTTCCTCAATCTGAGGAGCAAACACAAGCCTTCTGCCTCTTTGGTATGTTTGAGTGACCTCAATCTTCCTCCTCACTAAAACTGTGCTAGGTGAGCCAACCTCCACATGTCTAGATGGTGCTAATGCTGTTGATGGTGAACTAGGGCTAGTAGGCTGGCTACTAGAAGACAAAAAGACATCTGCTTGCATGAAGGTTTTCCAAGTGATGCTCTTCTGCTCAAGTTGGTGTAAAACAATGATTTTGATCAGAGCATGGTGGAAGAGGCTGCTGTCAAGACTACTCTACTTATGTTGAACTTTTTTTTCCATCTTTGCCCAACCTTTGTAGAGGTAATAGGGCAAATTGAGTGGCTTTACCTCTGTGAAATGCATGAGAAGTCTGACATGATACCCATATAGTCTAGAAAATCTTCCCTCACAAGTGAAGTACTTCATGATGATCTTCATTAGTGGTGTATACTTCTCAAGGAGGTGCCCAGCAGGAAAAATCTTCTTCATGTGTTGTTTATAGTATCTTGTGAGATAGGGCTGGTAATTTTGAATGTCTAGGTCTTGGTTTTTAAACCATTTTTCACCATGATTGGGTATCCCTATGGCCTCATCTACTACATCAGTTGATATAGTGAATGTAACCCTGCAATCATGACTTTATCCTTTTTGAGTTGAGTGGAAAACAATTTGGTCAATGTGGCATGGAATTTGACTTTCTCAACTTGTTCACAAAAAGGAAGACGCCCAACCATTTGAAAACAGTGCTTGGATAATGGTGAATACATCATTTCATGAGTGGTTAAGGGCTCATGTCTTATCACATGGCCTCCCTTATTGTAAGACTTTTTCTCCTCCATTTGATGTTTTGCAAGGGGAAAAACCCTAATAGGACAAAACAGGGGAAGGGAGAAAAGGGATAGGATGAAGGGGTTAGTTAAGGGCGATGGGAGTGGGAAAATTTAGGGAGATGGACAGGGGTCTTAGGGAACTATAGGAAGTGAAATGGAGTGAAATGGGAATGGGAATTAGTCTAGGGAATTTTTACACAGTCCTAGCTAGGAAAATTGCCAAAAATTGCAAAATTAGGCTAGGGATTAGGGTTTGGGGCTTAGGAATTGGGACTGAGGGGGTGTGAAGGCTATGGGAGATGGTTTTGGGCGTGAGGGAGGGTAACAAGTCTATGGGAGAGTGTGTTTGTCTTGCAAAAATTGAAAAGAAGGGCCAGCCACTAAAATGCAGCGTAGGGGCCAATGAAGGGTTTACACTTTAAATCAATGAAATTGAGCTGCAAGGAGGGGTTACTTGAGGTCTAACTAACTTGTTCACTGATGCTAGACACCTTGATAGCCTTCAGAAACCTTTAGAAGTTGATTTGATGCCTCTACGAGAGAAAACACAGAGTGTAGAAGAAAGAGCAGCGTGGAGCCCAGAAATCGCAACGTGGCTGCTTTGGCACCAAATTTTGGAATGTTTTTGAATTGAATTTGCTGAGATTGCCTTGGTAGGTGAGAGAGAGATCTTCTTCAATGAGGTGAATGAGAAAATGAGCTTGAATTGGTCTCAAAATCAAAAGATGAGACTTAATAATGAAAACTTACTCAAAATTGAACTGATTTGGACTAGACAAAAACTTACTGAACTTATTGGTGGCAGCATATCACTGAGACATATGTACAATCATGTGAAGTGATCCTTCCAGTGTAACCAATCCAATAGATGGATTCTTACTTGAATTCTGCTCTCATTTTCCTCGAGCAGGCAGGTAAAAAAAAACAAAAACTAGGCCACTCCAAATATCTAGTGAACATATGCTTCTAGTCCATGAAAACAAGAAAATACATCTTCCCTGCTAACTGTAGCAAACCAGTAAAAGGATCTTCAAAAATCTGAAATGTTACCTTGTCTCGAGATCCAACAATAACACAAGCACACCCTTCATTTTGATCTGAAAAAATACTTGGTTGTTGATCCATAGGAAGACATAGGGAAGTATGATCTTCTACTATTTGAGTGTTGGCTGTAAATTCCTGGAGCATGGGCAACTCTGACTCTATCTCTTGCATATTATCTATCTCAGGCTCATACTCCTCAAATTCATAGTCTAAATCATCCTTGAACAGAAAACATTCTTCAAGATTGTTAAACATGGCAGCCTTATCCTCTTGATGAAAGACAACAATATCTGTTAGCTGATCTCCTTGTAGGAAATCATCACCACAAATTGGCTTAATCACAACAACTTCCTGTATAGTTTCATCAGTCTCATGATTGTCATCATTTAAACTCAGGTTCTCATTTTCAATAATGGAAGAAGTTTCACTAACACATTCTCGACTATGTGAACACTACAAACCTGCATTAGCTTGGGTTGTAACATGACTTTTCAGGAGCTTATCTATTTCATCTTCAGATAAAGGAGAAACTTGAGTTTTATAGCAGTTAACATTGGCTTGATGATTTTCATTTTCAAGATCAGGAATAGGCATTTCTCTTTTTTGGCCCCAGTTTGTTTCATCCAAGGAGGAAGCTATTGATTCTTGTTGGGAGGAAAAATCATAAATTGCTTCTATGATCTCATCATCTAGACGCTCTTCATCCCCATACAAATTTTCAAGAAACTCAATGAAATTTTCAGAAATCTCACAACAACTATCAATAATTGACAAGGAAGAATTTGAGCTTTGATAATGTTGAAAGAAAATTTAATGAAATTCCTTTAGAGAATACAAACTAGCAGATGGTAGACTCTCTGTTAAATTTGGACAACTAGGTCCAAACTCCATGTTATGATGCTCAGATTAAGAGGCTAATATTTTTGTTGGATTCCTCTTTTGGAGAGGTGTAAAATCCATATATAATATGTCTTAATCCGATGAGCAGAACATTTATTTTGAATTTATTATTCATAATAAATTATATAAAAGTGTGTCGGCCTTAGTGTTTCACACCCCCACAGATGTGTCACACCCCAATGATGGATATAAATACGTGCAAAGTTGGAGAGCATTTTCATCACAACACAACTCACATCTTTCTTCTCTCATCTGATTTAGTACGAGTCTTCGAGGACGAGTTCAAACCCACACGTGTGAAGGAGAAGAAGGACAAATCAGGACAATGTAGGGCCGAAGGATGACTGCAGTTAGGGTTTTGCGTAAAGTTTGACCACCGTTGACTTTGGTCAACGCATGGTCCAATTGGGTCAAATTTGGGGAAGACTTCGATTTGGAAGGTCGTACACGTTTGGCATAGAAATCGAGGTCGTGGTTGACCAATCTCGTCGGCCGCGTTGACTTTTAGCTTGCTGCCCTGCGTTGACTTTTTCTGGACAGCGTTGACTTTTTTGGAGTTGACTTGGGTTGACTCGTTTGCTGATTGGAGGACTGTTGTGACACATTCTGGGTTGGCTGACCAAGGAGACTTTGCTGGTTGAAGCATCCCGTTGACCGCCGTAACGCACCACCACATTTTTCCTGTTTCTGATTTGTCTTCTATAAGATCCACTTATATGTTCTATCTGCATTTTACTTAACTATTTGTATGATTGCTGTGAGAAAAGTAAAGTTGCTCCAAGCATAGAACATCTGCAAAAATTTACATGGTATCAGAGCTGAGGTGAAGGCAAACTCTATCTTTAGCAATCACCACCGGAAGAAATGGGTTCCACAAGTCTTGAATTCAAGGAGAATGACACGCTGACTGGAAGGGATGACTTCCATGCCTGGAAGATGATATTAGATCTCAAATTGGAGGACCATGATCTCTTGGATCATGTGCTGGGTAAAATTCAAGAACCTCCATCCAATGCTACCACTGCTGTTAGAAACAAGTATAAGAAGGGAGAGATCAAAGCAAAGCTGATGATCAGGGAATCCATACATAAGAGCCTGGTTGCCTATATATCTGAACTAGGCACATCCAAGGAGATGTATGACAATTTGATCCTTATGTTCAAAGTAAACAATGTGAACCAAGTGCTATTCCTCAAGAACAAGTTGAAGAATATGAAGAAGGGCCGGGATGAGTCTATTCAAACTTACTTTCTGAAATTGACCGAAACAAGGAACAATCTGCTAGCTATTGGGGAGACAATAGCTGATCGTGAGATGGTTCTCACCGCACTTGGAGGACTTCCACATGAATGGCAAGTATTCACAACTACCATTCTCAACAATAATACCATTCCTAACTTTGATGAGCTTCTGTCTAGATGTATGCAAGAAGAAACAAGGATGAAGGAATTCGATAATGACAGAAACGCTGCCTATGGTGCTCATTCTCGAAAGAAGAACTCTGGTGGTCCTAAGGACAAAGGAAGAACGAAGGCTCAAGAAAAGAAGGGCAAGTGTTTCACTTGCCATAGGCCTGGTCACTATGCTAGAGAATGCCCCTTCAAGAAGGATTCTCCCGAGAGTGATGATAACAACAACAACCGAAGGAATGGGAATCGAAGAAATGACAGATCCAAAGGAAAGAGGAAGGCTCACTTTGGTGGAAACAATCAACCTTCTAAAATGTCTAGAAATACCAGGTATGAGGAGTCTAATGTTGTTGATAAAAGAAATGAGTATATTCTTGTATCTGCTCTCTCTGCTACATCTCCGCCCGACACTATGGATGTCCGGCTAATCGATAGTGGTGCCTCAAGACACATCACCGGATTCAAGGGAGCACTCTCTGACATGGTTGAAAGGGATACTAATCTAGAAATTATCCTTGGGGATAATGCCACATATCCCGTGAAAGGGATAGGGACTGTGACCCTCCACTTGTCTCAAGGACAAGTCCTACGTTTGCAAGATGTACTCTATGTACCTAAATTGAAGAAGAACCTTGTGTCTATATCTGCCATGGAAGACAAAGGATTCAATGTAACTTTCTCTGATGGAAAGGTGCTCATGTGGAAGGAGAGCTTCAATGAAGCTATCTCAATTGGTTTTAGAGTTGGTACACTCTACCAGGTTGGAGGGAGTCCGTTGGGAGCTATGACTTGTGATACTATCCGACAAACCGAACTATGGCATCGAAGATTTGGACACCTTCATTACAAGGCCCTTCCCGAAGCAAGGAAGGTGGTGACAGGGATGCCTGATTTTGGAAATAATCATGAAGGTGTATGTAAGGGCTGTGCTGAAGGAAAACATACAAGGGGACCTTTCCCCTCAAGTGTCACAAAGACATCCGAGATATTGCAACTGGTTCATTCTGATCTTTCTGGTATGTTGCCTGTAACATCCCTGGGGGGATGTTCTTACTATATGACATTTACTGATGACTTCTCTCGCAAAACCTGGATATACTTCTTGAAGAAGAAGGATGAAGCTTTCATGTGGTTCCGTACCTTCAAAGCCTTGGTGGAAAATATGACCGGAAAGAAGATCAAGATTTTGAGGACCAACAATGGCACTGAATATGAGTCAAATGAGTTCAAAGACTTTTGCAGAGAAGCTGGCATTAAGAGGGAGACTACCACTGCATATACTCCTGAGCAGAATGGTGTTGCTGAACGCAAGAATAGGACTATTGTGGAAGCTGCCCGTGCCATGCTATGTGACCAGGGTCTACCGAAGTTTCTGTGGGGAGAAGCCGCAAATACTGCTGTGTACATTCAAAACCGATGCCCTCATTCCGCTTTGGACTCCAAAACTCCCGAAGAGGTTTTCTCTGGTAAGAAACCTGATGTCTCACATTTTAGAATTTTTGGATGTCCTGTCTATTTTCATGTGTCGAAAGAAAAGAGAAGTAAGCTGGATGCTACTGGGAAGAAAGGAATGTTTGTGGGCTACAGTGAGACTTCTAAGGCATATAGAGTCTATGTACCTGGTCAAAGGGAAGTAGAGATAAGCCATGATGTCACTTTTGACGAAGATGCTTCTCCGAAGAAAGTAGTAGATCTTCCTAGATCTGAAGAAAATCATGAAGAAAGACCTGGAAATCTGGAAGAACCCCAGGATGAGACTATGCCTGATATTGAAGGGCCAATGGACCCTATTGATCCAACCCCTTCACTAGGAAAGAGACCATCATGGCTCAGGGACACCCTCGAAGATGCTGAGGGTCATGCCGCCCCAAGGGGGACATTCCGAGAAAGCAAGAAGCCGTGTAGATACCAAGGGTATCTAGCTGCCATGAGTACTATTGTACAATCTGAACCTGGATCTTTTGAGGAAGCCATCAAGCATCAAGTCCGGAAGGATGCTATGCATGAAGAATATGAGTCTATTATGAAGAATGATGTCTGGGATGTGGTCCCGAGACCGAAGGACAAATCTGTTGTCACCGCTAAATGGCTCTACAAGATTAAACATGGATCTGATGGGAGTGCTGAAAAGTTTAAGGCAAGGTTTGTTGCCCGTGGCTTCTCTCAAAAGGAAGGAATTGACTATGATGACATATTTGCACCTGTGGCACGATATACCACCATTCGATCAATCATAGCCCTTGCTGCTGCGCAAGGATGGAGTCTTCATCAGATGGATGTCAAGACCGCTTTTCTGCATGGTGCAATAAAGGAAGAGGTGTATGTGGAACAACCTCTGGGATTTGAAGTTCAGGATCGAGACACTCATGTCTGCAGATTGAAGAAAGCCCTCTATGGGCTAAAGCAAGCACCCAGAGCTTGGTACGAGAGGATGGATAGTTACTTGATGAAGTTGGGCTTCACTCGAAGTAATGCTGATCCGAACCTTTACTTCAAGGTTGTGCAGGGGAAGCCTCTCATTCTAGTGCTGTATGTGGACGACCTCTTCCTGACAGGTGCCGACCCTCTCATTCATCAATGTAAGAGGGAGCTCGCTGCTGAGTTCGAGATGAAGGACCTAGGACTGATGCACTACTTCCTAGGCCTGGAGGTCTGGCAGAGACCTGGAGAGATTTTCCTTTCTCAAGGAAAATACATTGTGAAGCTTCTGGAAAGATTTGGAATGGTGGACTGTAAGTCCGTGTCGACATCGATGGAACTCAACTTTAAGAAGTTGAGTGGCAGCGCTGCTGGGCCTATCTTGGCCAATCCTACTGAGTATCATCAACTCATAGGAGCTTTGATGTTCTTAGTGGACACCCGACCAGATATATGTTTTGCAGTGAACACTTTGAGTCAACAGATGGTTGAGCCTCATCATTTTCACTGGGTTGGTGCCAAGAATCTTCTGAGATATCTTCGGGGCACGATAAACCATGGGCTGAGATACACTGCCGGGAGTGTGACACTCCGTGGATATACTGATGCCGATTGGGCTAGCAGTGTGGTGGATCATAAGAGCACATCGGGATGCTGCTTCAATCTTGGTTCTGCTTCGATCTCATGGATGAGCAGGAAGCAGAAGTCGGTGGCTTTGAGCACCGCGGAGGCCGAATACATTGCTGCTAGTATGGCCTGTTGTGAAGCAGTTTGGTTGCGGAGGCTCTTTAGTGAGCTGTTTGGACATGTGCTAGATACCACTGTGATACTCTGTGATAATCAGAGTGGGATTCGTATGACCGAGAATCCTGTGTTCCACGACCGATCCAAGCATATTGATATCAGGTACCACTTTATCCAGGATATGGTACAGCGAGGCGCCGTAAGGCTCGATCATATAGGAACTGATGAGCATGTCGCGGATATTCTCACTAAGCCCCTGGGGAAGGTCAAGTTCCTAACCTTCCGTGAGAGTCTTGGTGTCGTGGAAAGACCCTATGATGTGGGTCCTGTTGGACGATGAGCTCTGGGAGCTCTGGGGGGGCTTTGGGGATAGCTTTTCGGAGCTATAAGCACTCATAATGCTTCTGCTCCACCCTTGTGATTATTGAGCTGGTTCGCCTCTCATTTATCTGTGCCCCGTATGCATCCTACCCATTGAGTTCAGGGCTCATGGGAAGTACCTCTCATTTGGCCAATGAGGTGGGAAAAGCTAGAGACTATTAGCAGACCTACATCATCGAGACTACTCACTTCTATCTAGGATGGCATTTGTCCAACCACTTGTAAAACAACTTGATCTGATCAGTTTAGTGAGGTCCGGGACCTCTCGCCCCCACTTCGGTCGATGAACTCGGGGTTGGTTGATACTTTATGAGTTCGATAGAGTGTTTCGAACCTCTGGACTGACTATGTCAGTCGGGGGATGATGTCTTTGTGATTGACCCACTTCTGTTCTGAAATAAAGAAGCCAGCAAAGCAAGTTTCGGCGGGATGACGCACGATGTTGATTGCACTAATAGATGGAGTTCTCCCTAGTTGAGAGGGAGTGGTAAATTTGGGCAACTAGGTCCAAACTCCATGTTGTGATGCTCAGATGAAGATGCCAATATTTTTATTGAATTCTTCTTTCAAAGAGGTGATTGATCTAAAGATCATCTTGATCCGATGAGCGTAACATTTATTTTTAATTTACTATTCATAATAAATTATATGTGCAGTGTCGGCCTTAAGGTTTCACACCCCCAGCGTATGTGTCACACACCCCAATGATGGATATAAATACGTGCAGTTGGAGAGCATTTCATCACAACACAACTCACATCTTCTTCTCTCATCCGATTTAGTACGAGCTCCCTTGGAGGACGAGTTCAGCCCACACGTGTGAAGGAGAAGAAGGACAAATCAGCATTCTGGGCCGAGGCCGAAGGACGACTGCAGCTAGGGTTTTGCTGGAAGTTTGACCAGCGTTGACTTTGGTCAACGCATGGTCCGAAAGGGCTGAAAATTGTTGGGAAGTTCGATTTTGGAAGGCCGTACTGTTTGGCATAGAAATCGAGGTCAAAGGGTTGACCAAACTGCTGCTGCGTTGACTTTTAGCTTGCTGCCCTGCGTTGACTTTCTGGACAGCGTTGAATTTTTTGGAGTTGACTTGGGTTGACTCGGTTGCTGATTGGAGGACTGTTGTGACACATTCTGGGTTGGCTGACCAAGGAGACTTTGCTGGTTGAAGCATCCTGTTGACCGCCGTAACGCACCACCACATTTTTCCTGTGTCTGATTTGTCTTCTATAAGATCCACTTATATGTTCTATCTGCATTTTACTTAACTATTTGTATGATTGCTGTGAGAAAAGTAAAGTTGCTCCAAGCATAGAACATCTACAAAAATTTACACTCTCATACCATGATCTCGCTTTTTCCTCCATGCTAGCCATGAACATTTTCATCAGGCAATGTTCAGGAAACTCAATTTTTAGTCTGTGAATATGAAAATGAAATTTGACCAAATGCAAACTGTAAATTTTTGTAGATGTTCTATGCTTGATGCAACTTTACTTTTATAACAACAATCACATAAACAGTTAAGTAAAAATGCTGATAGAACATACCGGTGGATCTATAGAAGACAAACCAGAAACAAGAGAATGTGTTGGTGTGTTACGGCGGTCAGCAGGATGCTTCAACCAACAAAGTCTTCTTGGTCGGCCAACCCAAAATGTGTCACAACAGTCCTCAAATCAATCATCCAGTCAACTCAAAGTCAACCCCAAAAAAGTCAACGCAGTCCAGAAAAAGTCAACGTAGGGTAGCAACAATAAAGTCAACGCAACGCCAACTTCGGTCAACCTTTTGACCTCGATTTTTGTGCCAATGAGTACGGCCTTCAAAAATCGAACTCTCCACAAAATTTCAACTCAAACGGACCATGCATTGACCAAAGTCAATGCTGGTCAAACTTGCCCAGAAACCCTAACTGCAGAAAATTTCGTCCAGAAACCTTAACTGCAGAAATTTCTTCCTTTTTCCAGCTGCAGCTACTTCGTCCTTTTTCCACGTGAGAACTACTTCTTAGATGCTCGTATCCAATGAGAAGTGTGTGGATGAGATGAGTGAAAAGCTCTCTAACGTTGACTGTATTTATATCCATCATTGAGGTGTGTGACACATCTGTTGGGGGTGTAAAACCTTAAGGCTGACCTGCACTTAAATTTATTATAAATAATAAATTCAAAATAAATGTTCTGCTCATCAGATTAAAATCAATTTTATATCGATTTTACACCTCTCTGAAAGAGGAATCCAATACAAATATTAGAATCTTCATTTGAGCATCACAAGATGGAGTTTGGACCTAGTTGTCCAAATTTAACACTCCCTCTCAACTAGGGAGAACTCCATCCATCAGTGCAATCAAACATCGTGCGTCATCCCGCCGTAACTTGCTTTGCTGGCCTCTTTATTTCAGAACAGAAGTGGGTCAGTTACAAAGACATCATCCCCCGACTGACATAATCAGTCCAGAGGTTCAAAACCTCTATCAAACTCATGAAGAGTATCCAACCAACCCAAAGTTGGTTCATCTGACCCGAAGTCAGGCAGAGGTCCCAGACCTCACTAAACTTGATCCCAGATCAAGTGGTTGGACCGTGCCATCCTAGATGTACGCACGGCAACTTCGATGCGTCCACGTTGCCCAAGCATCAGTCTCTAGCTTTTCTCATCTCATTGGCCAAATGAGAGGTACTTCCCATGAGCCCTGAACTCAATGGGTAGGATGCATACGGGGCACAGATAATGAGAGGTGAACCAACTCAATAATCACAACGGTGGGGTCCAAGCACACCAACAAGGTTTGGCAAGCCTAGCCTTGTGGTTGCTCATAGCTCCGAGACGCTATCCCCAAAGCCCCCCAGAGCTCCTCGAGCTCATTGTCCAACAGGACCCACATCATAGGGTCGTTCCATGATACCAAGTCTCTCATGGAAGGTTAGGAACTTGACCTTCCCCAGTGGCTTAGTGAGAATATCTGCGACCTGCTCATCAGTTCTTATATGATCGAGCCTTACGGCGCCTTGCTGTACCATATCCCGGATGAAATGGTACCTGATATCAATATGCTTGGATCAGTCGTGGAACACAGGATTCTTGGTCAAGCGAATCCCACTCTGGTTATCACAGAGTATCACGGTGGTGTCTAGCACATGTCCAAACAACTCACTAAAGAGCTTTCGCAACCAAACAGCTTCACAATAGGCCATACTTGCTGCAATGTATTCGGCCTCTGTGGTGCTCAAAGCCACCGACTTCTGCTTCCTGCTCATCCATGAAATCGAAGCAGAACCAAGATTGAAGCAACATCCCGATGTGCTCTTACGATCCACCACACTACCAGCCCAATCGGCATCAGTATATCCACGGAGTGTCACGCTCCCGGCAGTGTATTTCAGCCCATGATTTATCGTGCCTCGAAGGTATCTCAGAAGATTCCTGGCACCAACCCAGTGAAAGTGATGAGGTTCAACCATCTTGTTGACTCAAAGTGTTCACTGCAAAACATATATCTGGACGGGTGTTCACTAAGAACATCAAGGCCCCTACGAGTTGACGATACTAAGTAGGATTAGCCAATACGGGCCCAGCAGCGCTGCCACTCAACTTCTTGAAGTTGAGTTCCATTGGTGTTGACACGGACTTGCAATCCACCATACCAAATCTTTCCAGAAGTTTCACAATATATTTTCCTTGAGAAAGGAAAATCTCTCCAGGTCTCTGCCAGACCTCCAGGCCTAGGAAGTAGTGTATCAGTGCTAGGTCCTTCATCTCGAACTTAGCACTGAGATCCCTCTTGCATTGATGAATGAGAGGGTCAGCACCTGTCAAGAAGAGGTCGTCCACATACAGCACTAGAATGAGAGGCTTCCCCTGGACAACCTTGAAGTAAAGGTTCGGATCAACATTACTCCGAGTGAAGCCCAGCTTCATCAAGTAGCTATCTATCCTCTCGTACTAAGCTTTGGGTGCTTGCTTCAACCCATAGAGGGCTTTCTTCAACCTGCAGACATGAGTGTCCCGATCCTGGACTTCAAACCCTAGAGGTTGTTCTACATACACCTCTTCTTTTATTGCACCATGCAGAAAAGCGGTCTTGACATCCATCTGATGAAGACTCCATCCTTGCGTAGCAGCAAGGGCTATGATTGATCGAATGGTGGTATATCGTGCCACATGTGCAAATATGTCATCATAATCTATTCCTTCCTTTTGAGAGAAGCCACGGGCAACAAATCTTGCCTTGAACTTTTCAGCACTTCCATCAGATCCATGCTTGATCTTGTAGAGCCATTTCGCGGTGACAACTGATTTGTCCTTCGGTCTTGGAACCACATCCCATACATCATTCTTCATTATGGACTCATATTCTTCGTGCATAGCATCCTTCCAAACTTGATGCTTTACGGCTTCCTCAAAAGATCCAGGTTCATATTGTACAATAGTACTCATGTCAGCCAGATACCCTTGGTATCTACACGGCTTCTTGCTTTCTCGGAGTGTCCCCCTCGGGGCAGCATGTCCCTCGGCATCTTCGAGAGTGTCCCTGAGCCATGATGGTCTCTTTCTCAGTGAAGGAGATGGATCTATTGGGTCCATTGGTCCTTCAACATCGGTCATTGTCTCATCCTGCGGTTCTTCTTGATTTCCAGGCCTCGCTTCATGATTTTCCTTAGATCTCGGAAGATCTACTACTTTCTTCAGGGAAGCATCTTCGTCAAAAGTGACATTATGGCATATCTCTACTTCCCTTTGACCAGGTACATAGACTCTATAGGCCTTAGAGGTTTCGCTGTAGCCCACAAACATTCCTTTCTTCCCAGAAGCATCCAACTTACTTCTCTTTTCTTTTGGCACATGAAAATAAACAAGACATCCAAAAATTCTAAAATGTGAGACGTCAGGTTTCTTACCGGTGAAAACCTCTTCGGGAGTTTTGGAGTCCAGGGCGGAATGAGGGCATCGGTTTTGAATGTATACAACAGTATTCGCAGCTTCTCCCCACAGAAACTTCGGTAGATCCTGGTCACATAGCATGGCACGGGCAGCTTCCACAATGGTCCTGTTCTTTCGTTCAGCAACGCCATTCTGCTCAGGAGTATAGGCAGTAGTAGTCTCCCTCTTAATGCCAGCTTCTCTACAAAAGTCCTTGAACTCATTTGACTCATATTCAGTGCCATTGTCAGTCCTCAAAATCTTGATCTTCTTCCTTGTCATATTTTCCACCAAGGCTTTGAAGGTACGGAACCACACGAAAGCCTCATCCTTCTTCTTCAAGAAGTATATCCAAGTTTTGCGGGAGAAGTCATCAGTGAATGTCATATAGTAAGAACATCCTCCCAGGGATGTCACGGGTAGCATACCAGATAGATCAGAATGGACCAGTTGCAAAATATCAGATGTCTTTGTGACACTTGAGGAGAAAGGTCCCCTTGTATGCTTTCCTTCGGCACAACCCTTACATACACCTTCATGATTATTTCCAAAATCGGGCATCCCTGTCACCACCTTCCTTGCTTCGGGAAGGGCCTTGTAATGAAGGTGTCCAAACCTCCGGTGCCATAGTTCAGTTTGTCAGATAGTATCACATGTCATAGCTCCTAGTGGACTTGCTTCAACCTGGTAGAGTGTTCCAACTCTAAAACCAATCACGATAGCTTCCTTGAGATTCTTCTTTCACATGCGCACCTTTCCATCAGTGAATGCCACATTGAAGCCTTTGTCTTCGATGGCTGATATAGACACAAGGTTCTTCTTCAATTTTGGTACATAGAGTACATCCTGCAAATGTAGGACTTGTCCTTGAGACAAGTGGAGGGTCACAGGCCCTGTCCCTTTCACAGGATATGTGGCATTATCTCCAAGGATAATTTCCAGATTAGTATCCTTCTCAACCATGTCAGAGAGTGCTTCCTTGAACCCAGTGATGTGTCTTGAGGCACCACTATCTATCAGCCAGACATCCATAGTGTTGGGCGGGGATGCAGCAGAGAGGGCAAATACAAGAATGTATTCATTTCTTTTATCAATAACATTTGACTCCTCATACCTGGAGATTTTAGAACTTTTGAAAGGTTGATTGTTTCCGCCAGAGGAAGCCTTCCTCTTTCCTTTGGACCTGTCGTTTCTTTGATTTCCATTCCTCCGGTTGTTGTTGTTGTCATCACTATCGGGAGAATCCTTCTTGAAAGGACATTCTCTAGCATAGTGACCAGGCCTATGACCTTAGTTTTAAAAAATGGCCGATTCGAATCAGACCAGGCCTGGTCGACCGAGCCATTAGGCTTGCCGGTCCGACCAGGCACAAGAAACGGCCAGTTGGCCGGTTTGTTACTGAGCCGACCGGTTTTTGTACCGACTCGGTAACAAACCGGCCGACCAGGCCTGGTCCGAGTTAACTCTGTCGAGCCAATTCCGCCGGCCGTTGGGCCCAAAAAATCGATTTTTATGGACTTGAAACCGAATTTAATTCTGCTGTTAGGTTTGTTTGAGGTTTTCTGAAGAGTTGTGGAGTTGGTTTTTGGAGCAGCTTCATGGCAATGTTAAATTCTTAAAGTAAAAGTGACTCCATTTTCATCCTTTTACTTAAATTTTTAACATTACCATGAAATGACTCAGGATGTTTGAGAGTGGTTCCAACCTCATTGTATTTCATATGGAGAAAGTCGAATTTTAGATCTCATTCAAAATCCAGCAGACTTATCAGTTTTTCAGGGTTTCAGGATTGGGTTATTGCAATGTTTCCATCGAATTTTGTCATGTATTAGGGTATGGAACTCGTATTTAATCAAGAGCACCAATCCCTCTATGTACCTTGATGACATGATGTTAGTGACATTGGTTATGTTTTTTGTTTTGATCTCTATATCATCATCCTGTATTGAACAGTGCACTAGGTGCAATTTTGATATAATGGATATATTCATGAGCCTACTTTGATCATATGTTGTCTTTTGTGACTTATCTATATTGTAATGCTTTGTGTTTGGAAACATGAATAAAAATCTTTAAATTTATGTTTTTGTACAAAAAAATTAATATTTAATGTATTTTTTACAAAAACAGAGTCATTGAAACCGAGTCGACCGAGTCATTACCGAGTCATTACCTCGGCTTGGTAGCTGACCGATTCCGATTTTTAAAACACAGAGGCTATGACAAGTGAAACTCTTGCCCTTCTTTCCTAGGGCCCTTGCTCTTCCTTTGTTCTTAGGACCACCGGAGTTCTTCTTTCTAGAATGAGCAGCGTAGGCAACATTTCTGTCATTTTCGTATTCCTTCATTCTTGTCTCTTCTTGCATGCATCTTGACAGTAGCTCGTCAAAGTTAGGAATTATAGTATTATTGAATATGGTAGTGTTGAATACTTTCCATTCATATGGGAGCCCTCCAAGTGCGGTGAGTACCATCTCACGATCGCCTATTGTCTCCCCAATAGCCAACAGATTGTTCCCGATCTCAGTCAATTTCTATGCTTGATGCAACTTTACTTTTATAACAGCAATCACATAAACAGTTAAGTAAAAATGCTGATAGAACATACCAGTGGATCTATAGAAGACAAACCAGAAACATGAGAATGTGTTGGTGTGTTACGGCGGTCAGCAGGATGCTTCAACCAGCAAAGTCTTCTTGGTCGGCCAACCCAAAATGTGTCACAACAGTCCTCAAATCAATCATCCAGTCAACTCAAAGTCAACCCCAGAAAAGTCAACGCAGTCCAGAAAAAGTCAACGCAGGGCAGCAACAATAAAGTCAACACAGCTCCAACTTCAGTCAACCTTTTGACCTCGATTTTTGTGCCAATGAGTACGGCCTTCAAAAATCGAACTCTCCACAAAATTTCAGCTCAAACGGACCATGCGTTGACCAAAGTCAACGCTGGTCAAACTTGCCCAGAAACCCTAACTGCAGAAAATTTCGTCCAGAAACCCTAACTGCAGAAATTTCGTCCTTTTTCTAGCTGCAGCTACTTCGTCCTTTTCCCACGTGAGAACTGCTTCTTAGATGCTCGTATCCAATGAGAAGTATGTGGATGAGATGAGTGAAAAGCTCTCCAACGTTGACTGTATTGATATCCATCATTGAGGTGTGTGACACATCTGTTGGGGGTGTAAAACCTTAAGGCCGACCTGCACTTAAATTTATTATAAATAATAAATTCAAAATAAATGTTCTGCTCATCAGATTAAAATCAATTTTATATCGATTTTACACCTCTCCGAAAGAGGAATCCAATGCAAATATTGGAATCTTCATCTGAGCATCACAAGATGGAGTTTGGACCTAGTTGTCCAAATTTAACACAAACTAGCAACTTCTCCGTCTTGATCTTTAAACTTTGGCAGTCCTGTTTGTTAATCTATACAAGGAATACGATTCGGAAAACCAGGAATATGAGCTCGATTCATAGGAGCATACCTTTGAGCAGTTGAATCCATCTTGAAAACAGTGAGGTTACCAGGAATTTCTTAGAACTACTGGTTCTTGAAAAGTGGAGTCGCCATGAAAATTTTGAACCTTTGGATTCTTTCGACACTGGAGTTGCTAGGTGAAAGATGCACAACCTTCTTATGCTTGATCACTGTTCACCATCAGCAATCAGATCTGATACTTTTCGTTCTTTCTTGGGGAAGATCTATGACTTCGTTCCCCAACAACGACACCAGAATGTTAGCAATCCACCAGTTTTCCGAAGGCTGAAAAGGAGACTGACAAAGGTAACAACAAACCACTTTGACCTAGTAGCTAGCCCTACTACGATGAGAGGGCTCTCTCAATGAGATCACAGTCAAGGATTCACTGTGACATGAAATATATTAGGCTAGATATGATAGGCTCAGGTAGGTTTTGAGAAATTTAGGGTTTGATGCTGGATCAGGGATGAAGCCAAGTAGCTAGGTCTAGGTATCAAACGGTTTACAACTGCAAAGATATAAAGGAGCAAGGTAGTAGTGGATCTATGAAGGCTTTAAGGTTTTGTAGGTATGGTGGCGAGTTTGAAAGAGTAGAGGGATTTAATGAGCATGTTTATTCATGAATTTATTAAACTGGAAGCATGAAACACAAAATGACATTTCCATATAAACAGAGCTTAATTAGTAGAATTCTGCCTATGAAATGTAAGGAAAGCCACTGAAGATACAAGATATGAAAGAGGAGCTATATATCATTCAATAAGTCTATAACAGAGAAAATACATGATCATAAACTCACTGCACATGAATTCCTAGATAATAGCTGCAACTGCGTCCTTTGATTTCTGAATACGAAAGTGAAAGTACAAGCTACAATAATTACAATCCTCTAATTTCGAACCAGTCAAATGACTCTGAAAATGATAGATATAGACCAAAACAATATCTCCCCTCTCGCAGGGGTCGAATCCATCAGTTGTGGAGCTAATTACATGATATGCTCAACAAAACCCTAATGTCTAGTGGAGGTCAACCAGTTCACCTCATCATAGGAAACTAGATACGTTTGACCAAAATTACATTAACAAGAATGTATTTACCCTATTTCACTATGTACCAGCTCAATTACACCTCATGACATCACAGAATCATCATCATTCATCAATTAGATAGGTAAAAAGTCAAACTAGGTCAAACAACCTGTGAAAAATGCCTTTTGGAGAAAGCGTAGCGAGTTGGGGAAAACGACAATTTGAAGGCCTTCCAGGTGTCCAAATCCTGATCTGAAAGATGTTATGGGAAGCTCTGGATGTCTGCTACATGATAGGCTCATCAAGCACTCAAAAAGGTGGCTTCTAGCCCTCCAAATCTTCATTCTCCCAAGAGTACTCAAAAAGCGTAGCGTGGCCTCCAAAAGCAGGGCAGAAAGGTGATTTTTGCATGTTTTTGGGCATTTTGACCCTCCAAAAGTGGTTGACATGGCTCCACCGCTGACTAGGATTGATGTACTCATTAAGAGGAATCCAAAAATGTTGAGTTTTCATTCAATGGACCCCCCAACAAAAGCGTAGCGGGCCCACACTACACTTTTGCCAGTGTGACTGTGTTTCAAAATTTCCAATTTTGAGCAAAAACTGACAAAAATTAAAAATTTGCTCCAAAACTCCTCAAAATTGGTCCAAAGATGCTTGACAAGGTGTATTATGCTACTAAGGAAGCATCAACAAGTATCTCCAAGTTATCCTTCTCCTTTTGACTTTTTAGGGTTTCCTTTAGCTTTGCTTGCAATTGTTTGACTTTGACATTGCAAATTTGATCTCTTGCATAGTAGTGGTCAGCGATGTGTTTTTGCATCTTGTTGTCTCCGTTAGCCTCGTCAAGGAGCTTCTCCAAGTGAATATTGACTTTCTCAGCCAAAACTCCCTGTTTTCATTGATTTCCATGGCTATCCTTTCTTCAAATGTCAACTCTTCATTTGGTGGATTTTTCTTTCTTTCTTTTTGAAGTGCTCTTTAGAGACCCATGGTCCTTGGTCTCTTCCTTGTCACTTGCTCTTCATGCTTTTCTGAATCTTTAGTGTCAACCATTGCTTTGCCTTTCACATCATGCATACTAGCTTCAAATTGACTTTTCTCTAAAGACAACAGTTTTGCCTTCAACTGATTATTCTCTTGTTCTAGCAAGGAAATTATGAAATTAGCCCGTGCCAAATTGTCCTTGAGCTCTTTGATCTGAGCATCTTTGTCCTTGATGATCCTCTCTAGTTTTTCATGTTCTTCATTGGCCTCCAAATATACTATGTCAATGTCATGATGCATGATCTCCTCATCATGCAAAGATGTCTCATGCTGTAAATGTAATCTCTACTCTGCTAATGTGGGCTTGGCCCCTTCCTCATTCTGAGGGGCAAACACAAGCCTTTTGCCTCTTTGGTATGTTTGAGTGACCTCAATCTTCCTCCTCACTGAAATTGTGCTAGGTGAGTCAACCTCCACATGTCTAGATGGTGATGATGGTGAACTAAGGCTAGCAGGTTGGCTACTAGAAGACAAAAAGACATTTGCCTGCATGAAGGTTTCCCAAGTGATGCTCTTCTTCTCAAGCTAGTGTAAAACAATGATTTTGATCAGAGCATGGTGGAAGAGGCTGCTTTCAAGACTACTCTGCTTATGTTGAACTTTTTTTGTCATCTTTGCCAAACTTCTGTAGAGGTAATAGGGCAAATTAAGTGGCTTTACCCTTGTGAAATGCATGAGAAGTCTGACATGATACCCATATAGTCTAGAAAATCTTCCCTCACAGGTGAAGTACTTCATGATGATCTTCATTAGTGGTGTATACTTCTCAAGGAGGTGCCCAATAGGAAAAACCTTCTTCATGTGTTGTTTATAATGTCTTCTGAGATAGGGCTGGTAATTTTAAATGTCTAGGTCTTGGTTTTTAAACCATTTTTCACCATGATTGGCTATCCCTGTGGCCTCAACTACTACATCAGTTGATATAGTGAATGTAACCCCTGCAATCATGACTTTATACTTTTTGAGTTGAGTGGCAAACAATTTGGTCAATGTGGCATGTTATTTGATTTTCTCAACTTGTTCACAAAATGGAAGACACCCAGTCCTTTGAAAACAATGCTTGGATAATGGCGAAGACATCATTTCATGAGTGGTTAAGGGCTCATGTCTTATCACCTGGCCTCCCTTATTGTAAGACTTCTTCTCCTCCATTTGATGTTTTGCAAGGGGAAAAACTCTAATAGGACAAAACAGGGGAAGGGAGAAAAGGGATAGGATGAAGGGGTTAGGTAAGGGAGATGGGAGTGGGAAAATTTAGGGAGATGGACAGGGGTCTTGGGGAACTAGAGGAAGTGAAATGGGAATGGGAATTAGTTTAGGGAATTTTTAAACAGTCCCAACTAAGTAAAGTGCCAAAAATTGCAGAATTAGGCTAGGGTTTAGGGTTTGGGGCTTAGGAATTGGGAATGAGGGGGTGTGAAGGCTATGGGAGATGGTTTTGGGTGTGAGGGAGGGTAACAAGTCTATGGGAGAGTGTGTTTGTCTTGCAAAATTTGAAAAGAAGGGCTAGCCACTAAAACACAGCGTAGGGGCCAATTAAGGGTTTACACTCTAAATCAATGAAATTGAGTTGCAAGGAGGGGTTACTTGAGGTGTAAATATCTTGTTCACTGACGCTAGACACCTTGATAGCCTTTAGAAACCTTTAGAAGTTGATTTGATGCCTCTAGGAGAGAAAACGCAGCGTGGTTGCTTTGGCACCAAATTTTGCAATGTTTTTGAATTGAATTTGCTGAGATTGCCTTGGTAGATGAGAGAGAGCTCTTCTTCAATGAGGTGAATGAGAAAATGAGCTTGAATTGGTCTTTTATAACTTGTGATGGTCACTTTTCTTCATATTAGTGGGATGGCCCACTACATGTTTTTTTCACTTTTCTTTGAAAACTTGTAGCTTTGAAACTTTGTTATGCATCTTTAGGAACATGATGAAATTATTACATATTTGAAACATAAATTACATTCAAAACCAAACTTTATTGAACAAATTTACAGATTACCACTCCTCATTTGCTAGATTTTATGTATGGAATGACAGATTTTGGATGACTGAAACCCTGTGACCTAATGGAGACACTGAAATGAATGGAATCATGATGATGTTGAGTGGAGTGATGATGATGATCTTTCAATGATGGTATACTCCACTAAGTGATGACAAGGACCAGCATGTAAAATTTTGAAAGGAGTGGAAATAATACTAGACACACTACCCAGTGACGAAATTTTTATTTGAAGACCTAATGAAATGACAAAAAATTGACTTTGAGAACCTAACAAGACATGGTACGAGAATATTTGATCACTGGTGACAGGCTGAACAGACTGACACTAACAAAGTCAACCCCAAAATATCGCTAAATAAAAGAAACAACATGAAAATAAACCTCAATTAACCTACACGTGTGAGTCTCGAGTCCTTTAAGGGTGACATCATCATCCAAAGGCATGTCTTTTAAAGAAAAGTTGCAATGAGTAGATCAAGGGATGTATGTTATACCATCAGTCATGGTTCTCCACCGATATGAGGTGCCGCATCGCCAAAGTAGCCCTCTTAAGCCCACTTTGTTGAATTGTGTAGCTTGGGAGGTACTCCACAAGCCTAGATTTGGGTTTGTGAAGAGTTTGGTCACAAAAGGGTTTGTGGGCAAAGAACTCAAGCGTACGGGTGTTAGACCCATGATGGGGTTTAAAATCTAAAGAAGAAAGTAAAAAGAAAATTAAAAGGAAAAATTAATTCCTAAGGTCTAGAGGATCAAAATCCTTAAGTTCTTGAGGGTTCCTAAGAGGCCTAAGGAAGATGTTATTTAAGGAGCACTTAGGATCAAGGCTAGACACATCAAGTGAGAGGGAGCTCATTTGATCATGAGGCTCTGAGAGATGTAGTCTCATATTAGGCGGAGCTTGAGGGTTGAGTAGGGCTGCAAGAGAGGCTGCAGTTTTCATCCAAGTGCAATGTGATCTCAAGAAGAACGTCTAGCCAAGTGAATCTGTGAAGCCTCAAGTAGTTGCAACATCAAGGGAGCGAGATCTGTTCTAAGGTTGCTAGAGCTTAAGAGAGGCGTCAATTCTTTGTATTGTAGCTGAGTTCTTGAGGTAGAGAGGCCTCGTTATAGGCTAGGTTTCTCTTGTTTTGAGCAGGGAGAAGGTTCATAAAATTGTTGGTCTGAGTTAGGAGGGCTGCAACCCTAGTCTACTTGTAAAGCAAGGCCGAAAGGCCTATGGGCCTGTGCATGAACGTGGTGAACTATCCTAGGTACAAACGCATGAGAATAGAGGCTAGTTGGGCCATGTTTAGGACTGCCACAAGCCTAATAGGCTAGGCTGCAAGACTGTATGAAAGGATTGAAGTAATACAAACAGACCTAGATGATTAGGTTTGTGGTGGAGCTATAAAATAGGTTGATGTTTTGTGGAGATAGTTGCTAGGAGATGGAGGGATGTTCTAGCATTGAACAAAAGAAGTAAAGAGCCCTAGTTAGGGCTTCTTCCAAGCAAGATCACCTGTCCAAGATTTGTAGCCCTTAAATGTGTTTATTAGCCTTAGATTCTATGCACAAAAGGAATAACTGTTGAAAATAGTAGTGAGACAGGTTCTTCTTTGACTTGTGCCTTAGTCAAAGAGACCAAGAAGCATTTTTCCTTAGCATGCACAAGTTCCTAAATGTTAGGGCACGTTCCTAAAATTTAGGATGAATTCCTAAAAATTAGGGCAAGTTCCTAGACAACTATGAAGCAGTTTGACTGATGTGTTGGAGTGGGAGGCTCAGTTTAGTGTCTCCTAGTGCGAGTTAGTATTGGAAATTGCATGCGTGAGTCTCAAGTTCTAAATTTGGGCAGGACGAGTTACATGAGTCAGTTAGACTTAGTTAACTCATCAATCACTAATTCAATTTCCAGAAATAACACTGTCTGATTTAGCTTATTCGAAAAGCTTATAAGGAAGACCAAGGCACAAAATTATTGGATTGTTTTGTGAGCACGAGTTGGAGAGGCAAAGCAATAGAGAGCACAAGTTTGTGTGTGTGAGCTTGTGAGAGGAAGAGTGTGCAAGAGAAGCATAGATTGGTAAAGGAAATAGGGAAGTAGGGATCAAATTCTTGCAAGGGTGTTTCAACTTAGTACAAGTAGAGAAAACTAAATTGGTTTCTAGTGAAGCAATATTGTATTGTAAGAGATCTATTGCTCATTCTTCTATCAATAAAATTCTTAATCAAGCAGAGGGTTTTCCTAGTTGGGTTCCCTAGAAAAAAAATATGTTTTTAGATTGTGTGACTTGGTTATTTCTGTTCCTATTTTGTTGCAAAATTAGTAGAGAAAATTCTGTGTCTTGAGTTACAAGTTAGGTTTAGATTTGTTCATTCAAACATATCATAAGTTTCATGGAATTTCTACACGGTATTAGAGCTATTGGAACAGATTTAAGATCATCACAACTGCATCAAATCATAAAAGAAGGAGATTTGAGGGAACCCCTGCCTAAGAAGCTCTAGTGGAAGTTAAGGACAGGTCTTTCTCTTGTGATAGGTATAAGAGAAGAAAGGCAAATGTTGGCCAAAGTCTAGGAGGACATGGGCTAAGTTTGCAGGCTAATTTCTTCAAGATCAGGTCGCAAATTTATGTGCAGGAGGTCGAGCTCCTGTAGCCTAGTTTGGGTGGGCCGTAAGGCTTAACAAGAGGCTGGAAACAAGCTCCAAGTAGCCTCATAATTACAGCGCTGAAGTGGACTTGATAGTGGAGGGAGGAGTGAAGGTTTTGCAACAAATTGAGTCCAAGTTTAGAGGGCACTACAACAACTCTAACCAAGGCCAAAGATTGCAGACATTTATACTGGCACAGGTCCAAAATATTGGGATGGAAGTAAATGTCTTAGGGTATGTTAAATCTCCTTCAAGTATGGTGTTGATGCTAGGTTGGTGAGAGTCCAGGATTGGAACAAAGTAGGTGGTAGATTGAGAGCAGATTGGAGTGTTGCTAGAAGGTGTATATTTAGCCCTAAGTTTAGTCCTTGTGAAGGACTACAAGACTGATAGGAGAGGCAAAATTATTTGAGCCCTAAGTACAACTTCTTGTGAAGGATTACAAGCTATTAGTGGGTAGGTGTTGGAAAGCTCTCTTAGTAGGAAAAATGGCATGTCAAGGACTGAGAGCTAATCATTGCTTAGAGGGAGCATCTAACTTCATCTCTTGGAAAGGGAGGATCATGATAGTGCTGGAAGATAATGGGGCGAGAGAGTTCATCAAGCATGCAATAGCGCCACCTCAAGATCCCCAACAATTGGCCCAACATAATAAGAATGATATCAAGGCAAGGAGGATTACTCTAGAAGGGGTCAGAGATCATATAGTACCTCATATCCATGAGAAGAAGACAACTTATGAGATGTATCAAGCCATCTTAAAGTTATATCAAAGTACCAGTGATACTAGGAAGCTTGCTCTTAAGGAGAAGCTAAGGAGTATCCAGATGAAACAAGATGAGCCCATTGTCACATATTTGTCAAGGTTCACTCAGATTCAAGATGAACTAGGTGGTGTGGCTGAAGTTGTATTTGATCATGACCTTGTGAGTCTTACTTTACTTGGCCTTACAAGTCTTGGAAAAGGTTCCAGGATGCTGTTAGTGGGAGAGAGAAATTTCCCAATAGGGAAAGGTTTTGGACTAACTGCATACAGGAAGAGATCTGAAGAGGAACCATAGAAGGGAGATCAATCAAGATCGAGGACGAGGAGAACTTTGCTCTTGCAGGTAAAGCCAAGGGGAAGAAGGGCCAAGGAGAGTCCGAGTCTAGTCAAAAGGGCAAGAAGAAGGATCTAAGCAAGATCAAGTGCTTCCAATACCATGAGTTTGGACACGATGCTACTATGTGTCCCAAGCGGAAGGAGGAGTCCAGTAAGGATCATGTAGTTACATTAGCGGAGGTAGATGCATTTTCTGCCCAGTTCGAGAAAGATTTCTCATTGATTGCTTGCATGGCATGCTCAAGAAATAACAATATATGGTATATTGATTCAGGAGCATCCTTCCACATGACAGGGAACAAGAAGAGTTTCAGCCAGTGTGGAAATAGTCGGCAAAAAGTCCAGACTTTTTAAAAAAATCCTGAATTTTTCACTGAGTTGATTATATCGGCCAACTTTTTGCCGACTTTTTCAGCCTTGAAAAAGTCGTGATTTTATCTTAAAAGTCCCGACTTTATCCCGATTCGATTGTCTCTCAAAATGTGCAGTTAAGAGGTCGAAACTCGATTTTTCTCACTCCGTTTGCTGCATTTGAGGGCTATGGAGAGATAGGAGGTGATTGAGGCTTGAGCTTTGCCATTGTCCTAGATTTGTGGTGTGGATTTGGAGATTTGTCCATCGCTGCATGGAGGGTCGAGATTGAGAGGCCGACCATGGACTCGATCCCTGATTGGTTAGATGTGGATCCAGAGGCACTAGTGCCAAAGGAGGTAGAAGTTGCAGGGGATGAGGAGCCAGAGGTAGAGGAGGAGGAGCAGGGTCAGGAGGCAGAGTAGGAGGAGGATGTGGAGGAGGAGGTGACACCGTCTAAGATGGGCAGCAACAGCGACAGAGGAGAGAGGCCGCCTATTTTATTTGCTTCTAGAGGACGACTGGGTCCATTTGTATCCCTAGGGGCAGGGCCTTCTTCCTCTAGAGGAAAAGGCAAAGCCATTCCCTACTCCTGTAAAAGGGGAAGGGGATATCAGTGACTCATTACTTTATGACATGGAGATGACTCAAGATATACATTTATTATATTTTTTGTTGATATGTTGACTCTTGGGATTTGAGACTGAGACAGGACTCAAGATTCAGGATTTGATTCACTATTTTGATATGTGATGTAGCACTAGACTTCATATACATATTATATATTAGCTTTCTTTACATGTTTATGTGGAAATGCATTTATTTGATGTTGTGGACACTTTAGATGCTAAAAAAAAAAATTTGAATAATTTTTTATTTTTAAAATTTTGCCGATTTTTTCAAAAAAATCCTGAGTTTATTGAGTTTTTCAACTTTTTGACCCTTGTCGATTTAATCCCGACTTAGACTTTTTCCACATTGGTTTCAGCCACCTGAAGGAGAAGGACATGTAGTTTCAGATTGAGCTAGGTGATGATGGTTAGTATGTAGCTAGAGGAGTTGGTACTGTCAGTTTCCAGAGGGAGTCAGTTAATCCTCTTCATCTCAGAGATGTTCTCTATGTTCTAGGATTGAGGCATAATCTTGTTTCGAAGGCTCTACCCTTGAGGACAAGGGATATGGTACCATCTTCAACAGAGGTAAGGCGTACCTCCGACACTTAGCTTCTGGATGTATGAAGCAAACAGGTGTGAGGGTGAAGAATCTCCACAAGTTGCAGGTAGAGACAAGTGCAACCTTGAGTAGAAAGGTAGGGAGTTCTTAGAGTAGAGAAGTAGTGTTCGAGCAAGAGCAAGATAGAGCTCTCAAGATGGAGCCTTAGCTAGTATCTTAGTTTGAGTCTAAGCTAGTTGGCAGTTGGGTTGACTAGTAGGATGATTAGGAGCATAGCCCAAGGCGAGTGGAGGCAGCCACTCAGCAAAGACTCCCAGTATAAGGAGAGTTCGAGCCAAGTGGGCAGAGGATTTGGTTAAGGGAGATCATAAGAGAGTTGAATCTTCCAGTATCACTTCTAGCCAAAGGAAGCAGCCACAAAGGTACACACGGTACATGGCACTTATGACTAAAGTGATAGATTCACTAAGCATGGTGGGAAAGAACAAGTCTTCAAATCAGGTTCCGCAGAAGAAAGCAACAAAGTTTTCTATTTCAGATTGAGCAACTGCAGCAGCGGAGAACGTGGGAGTGTTGGAGACAAATCCAGGTGGACGAGGTTCTTCCAGAAGCACCTTCCTTGCTAAGAGGGAGTGTTGAAAATAGTAGTGAGAAAGGTCATTTGACTTGTGCCTTAGTCAAAGAGACCAAGAAGCCGTTTTCCTTAGCATGCACGAGTTCCTAAAAGTTAGGACTAGTTACTAAAATTTAGGACGAATTCCTAAAAATTAGGGCGAATTCCTATAAGTTGGGACATTTATGAAGTAGTTTGACTGATGTGCTGAAGTGGGAGGCTCATTTAAGTGTCTCCTAGTGCAAGTTAGTTTTGGAAATTGACATGCGTGAGTCTCAAGTTCTAAATTTGGGCAGGATGAGTTACATGAGTCTGTTAGGCTCTGTTAACTCATCAATCACTAGTTCAATTAACAGAAATAAAACTTGCCTGATTTAGCCTATTCGAAAAGCTTATAAGGAGGACCAAGGCACATAATTATTTAATTGTTTTGTGAGCACGAGTTGGTGAGACAAAGCAATCGAGAGCATAGGTTTGTGTGTGAGCTTGTGAGAGGAAGAGTGTGCAAGAGAAGCTTGTGCACCGATTGGTATATGAAATAGGGAAGTAGGGATTAGAGTCTTGCAAGGGTGTTTCAGCTTAGTACAAGCAGAGAAAACCATATTGGTTTCTAGTGAAACAATATTGTATTGTAAGAGATCTATTGCTCATTCTTCTATCAATAAAATTCTCAATCAAGCAGAGGGTTTTCCCTATTGGGTTCCCTAGAAAAAAATTTGTTTTTATATTTTGTGACTGTGTTATTTATGTTCTTATTCCGTTGCAAAATTATTAGAGAAAATTCTGTGTCTTGAGTTACAATTTAGGTTTAGATTTGTTCATTCAAGCAGATCAAAATTTTCGTGGAATTTCTACAAGAACAAGACCCAAAAAGAAAGGGCATCTAATCCAAAGACTAGGGCCACGGTCTTCAGAAGTCTGTGCAGAGATATGAATGGGGAGATCGAACCTAAGAGGGGCTGTAACCAATGTTTCTTGTCATTTGTATGGAGTGGCAAAGGGCTGGCTTGAAGGGAAGAGCTTTGAAGGTTATGATTAGTGCAATTTGAGGGACAAATTACAGAGCTGAGATTTGAAGATTCGCAACCCTAGATCAATTAAGCATTGATTGTAGTTGGGCAGAATTGGAAGCCCTAAGAAATAGTCCTTCAGTGGAGTTGGATGGATGTTTAGAGGGAAAACTGAAGCATGCTCTAAGTGCAACATCCTGGAGCAGCCAAAATCATGTTAAGAGGGCAGATTTGAAAGCGTGAGCAGTGCTCACAAACAAAGTTGTGAACAATGTAGGAAGCAGTATGCAATGGAAGAATGTTAAAGAGTGCAACTAGGGGCTAATTCCAATCATAACAATCACAAAGAATGAATAATTAACTAATAATTAGTGTTGAAGAGTCACGTCTCTAAGGACATGGCTATTTGTTGAAAATAACATTTACTTGTGTAAATAACATATTTACCATAATTTACTACCCACCATAATTTAAGCAAGTATATGCGTAAAAGATGGGATGAGGAAAAGGGTGTAAATAAATATACTTACCAGGAATTACTGCCCACCATTATTTATGGGTTCCTCAACACGTCAACAAATATGGGTAAAAATGTAAATGTGCAAACTTACTAGAATTTAATTTACAAAGATACGTGATCCAATTTACAAAGGGACATGTCTCTTGGGTATCTTGAGTATAAAACTCACTTGAAACTTTTCATTTTACACATTTCACTTATCATCTCAAATCTTCTTGTACTTATTGTTGATGTTCTATCTACAATTACTGTCAATGATGATCTAAAGTGAATGCTACTGAAGTTTTAATGTGATTGCTATTGGGATTTGAAGTAAAGTTGTTATTGGGCTAATAAGACATTGAAGTAATTGTTGCAAGCATAGAACATACCATAAAATTTGACATGGTATCAAAGCCCAAGGAACAAGAGAAGCAATCACTGTTGAATAATTTCTGCTGTTGAACAAAGTCTGTTTGAACAAGTCTCCATGGCTTCTCACTCTTATTTCAAGATAGAGGATAAGCGCAATGACAAATCAAATTATCATGCCTGGAAGGTGACTCTTGATTTGACCTTGGAGGAGCATGAAGTGCTAGATTATGTGCGAGGGAAAGTGGTGGAGTGATGAAAAGAAATCTTGGGGTAAGCCCAAAATCCCTTTTCATGTAAAAATTTCAATCCTTGACCTGTGGGTTATGGGCCCACAAGTCCTGTTGGAAGCGTTCTAGGCTTTTAAACCTTTTAATATATTAAACGTGGACCTTTATAAATACAGAACCAACCCTTTATCGGACTACATAATCATTGCGATCATTACAATAAATGTGTTGAGATTTAAAAACCCACACCACACATAATACAATTCTACGGAGAACTGTATAAAGGCCGCTTTAATCCACAAATATGGATTTTATAACAATAATACAGTCGCCTATATAAATATTGGCGATCACACTCCACACAACTCCGATTTGATTCCAATTGCCCCTGCTCCAGTCCGATTCAATCTCTACATTCCGATCCTATCCAATCACCACAGCTCCGATCCGATTGATCGGAATCGGCGATCGCTGCATTGGTTCAAACCATATATTCCACAACCAATCAATACGAGGTCTGCGCAACACCATTTGTTTCACGTCGAACTAATATCGATGCCCCTGCACACAAACTTCCATTATGGCAATCGATTCACATAAAATTCAGACTTAGTTTAAAAGCTGAATGCCCTGAAAATTAACATTCTTCCACACATATATGGACAACGCTCCTTTACGCTATGAATCGACCATCGACGGGATTAAACCCCTGCACCGTTTCAAGGTCCATTTGTAATTATAATGATAACAAACTCGACTTAAAATTATGTCAGTCGAACCAGTCAACGCACAGTTTCACTTTAAGAACTAACATACGCGTATACATAATAAAAGAAACTCATAACCACAAACCACACGATTTATATTATTTCTAAATTCAGATTACAATACATTTCTATGAGCCAGGTTGCCTTGGCAGCGCTGGATCTACATGCGTCTGGCTCCCTCTACAAATACACGAAGACTAGTTTATAAGAATGGAGGAAAGTAGATTGGATCATTTCAGATCCGATATTTCCTCATAAGATCTCTAAATTCACTCAACTGAGTCACAACAAACTCTATTAATAATATGAATTTAACGAAAATATGGTTTTTGTAGCCACGTCCTCTCCTTGCTTCGCTTTGGATTCCTCCCTTTGTCTAAGGGTGCTGGATGCTCCTGCATCAGACTCCCCATGTAAGAAAATTCATGACCACCTGGTCATAAGTCTGGATAATTATTTCCTCCTGGATCCCAAATTTTATTTTGTAATCTTTCCTTGCTTGTCAATTGCTTTACTGCTGTTGTTATCTGCTGTTGTCCTCCAGGTTTCCATATTTTGTGCTGTAATGCTCCACTTGCTCTGCTCTTGCAATCTTCCGCTGTCTTTCTCTTGTTGTCTTTCCTTTTCTTTCTTGTTGCTGTCTTTCTCTGGGATGTTTTTATCATTAACCTCCTTATCAACTCAACTTCTCTGTCCAGTATATCCTCTGTCTGCTGATTGTTTCCAGCATCTTCAATAAAACATGTTGCTCTAGCTGTCACTATGGATGTTGCTCCACATGTTGCGGCCTCCCAAACTTCCTGTCCCTCTGCAACATTCCTTTGCTCATCATCTGTAATTTCATTTGCAAATTTTTTCTCTGGTTCAAATGTCTCCAGCAAACATTTCAGCATTTCATCAACATGCTGCAAATTAACTCCAGCATAATCTCCATCTTCCCCTTCGACAATCTTCAGAAATTGTCCATCATCATCAAGTTTTGCAAACACTGTAGGTTCACCCTCTGTCACTGTAGCAGCTCCAAAATTTCGTACACCAGTCGTCTCTTGGCTATACAGACAAGCCAACTCTTTCTTGTCACCTATGGTAACAAGCCTCTGCTTATGAGACATAATTGTCTCATCTTCTTTCTGCAACTGTTCTCCTCCTTCCAAGACAATTCCAAATGATGGACTGTCTTCTACATCACCTGTAAACACAATCAAATCGTCAGCTTCAAAATCACAAGACCCAACGGTCTCACTTGTTGATTCAGTCATCCGCAGCTCCAAGTCTTCTTCAGGACTCAGAAAATCTTTACTGGCTTTCTCCTCAGCTTTCTCTGGCAACACTTCAATATGCTGCTCTGAGTTCATTTCTAACTTCTCTGTCAGCACATCAGTATGCTGCTTTACATTCACCATGAGACTATCAGCTAGTCTCGCTTTCTTACCATTCTCTGCTTCAAAATTGTCATTCATGGAAACTTTCCTGCCTTGTTTCCTCAGCAAATTATCCTGCACATAAGTCCTCTGCCTCTCCAATTCTCTTCTTTGAAGATCTAGTTTCCTGTACAATTCAATAACTTCATTAGGAGTAGAACTGGGAAACTTCACACAACTTTCCATACCTTCACCAGTGCTTGACCAATCATCAGTTGGTCCTTCTCTTTCTGCACCAACATCCTGATTAGACTCCTTCGTCTTTATCTCCTTCTGAGATCTTGCTATCTCATCATTGATCTGAACAGCCTTCAGATTCACCTCTTCTTGAACAAACTCTAAAGCTTGTTCATCTCCCTGTACTGTACCTGCAAACATACATAACTTGTTTGTTTTAAAACCACAAGACTTTTCAGTCTTGACCGCTGCCTCCAACACATCCTTCTGAATAAATCTGCGTGTGGAATCTTCAAATTCCATCTCTGGTTCAAGAACTCTAAGTTCCTTTTTCAACAAGGCAATCACAATTTGCCTCAACTTCACCTGCAATTGTCGCCAAATCACTCTCTTTCCCTTCAGTGGAAAGATCCATTTTCTATTCTGATCTTCCTGCTCTTGCGGCCATTCTTCTGGTACCTGCAATTGTACCTTCATTACTACAATCTCTCTTTCTCAAACTTCTGCAGTCATCTCATCTCTGTGGCATTCCTCTGAACCTCTTCTTTGATCCTCCATGATCATCTTCTCCATGAGTTTCTCACTCATCATGAGTTTCACTAGACTCTACGACAGCAATCTCTTTTGCTGTCACTTACCTCACCAAGCCCTCCTCACTCAGTCTTTTGGTAAGTACTTGGTTCACTGCCTCTGGAACCTTTTGAGCACTTTCCTCTGCTCTCTCTCTGGGCTATCTCTTCAACTCACCTTCTTCTTCAGGACACTGCAATTGTCCTCCTTATTCAGCGTTTAGTTGAATGCTAGGTTCACTGCCATCATCTTATCTGCAACCATAAACTTTCCATCACAAAATTCAAATCAGGAAATCATTTCACCTTTAAGATCTTGCAGGATCTTGTCTCCATTTACTTCTGCCATCCTGTTTACTTGCAATTGTGTATGCTGCATATCAGATTTAAAATCTGATCTTCATCATTCATCACACATTCAAAAATACATTTCAGTTCAACAAACCTTCTTGTCCTCATTCAGAAAATAAACATTTTTCAATTCAACAGAACTTGGCTCTGATACCAAAATGATGAAAAGAAATCTTGGGGTAAGCCCAAAATCCCTTTTCATGTAAAAATTTCAATCCTTGACCTGTGGGTTATGGGCCCACAAGTCCTGTTGGAAGCGTTCTAGGCTTTTAAACCTTTTAATTTATTAAACGTGGACCTTTATAAATACGGAACCAACCCTTTATCGGACTACATAATCATTGCGATCATTACAATAAATGTGTTGAGATTTAAAAACCCACACCACACATAATACAATTCTACGGAGAACTGTATAAAGGCCGCTTTAATCCACAAATATGGATTTTATAACAATAATACAGTCGCCTATATAAATATCGGCGATCACACTCCACACAACTCCGATTTGATTCCAATTGCCCCTGCTCCAGTCCGATTCAATCTCTACATTCCGATCCTATCCAATCACCACAGCTCCGATCCGATTGATCGGAATCGGCGATCGCTGCATTGGTTCAAACCATATATTCCACAACCAATCAATACGAGGTCTGCGCAACACCATTTGTTTCACGTCGAACTAATATCGATGCCCCTGCACACAAACTTCCATTATGGCAATCGATTCACATAAAATTCAGACTTAGTTTAAAAGCTGAATGCCCGCAAAATTAACATTCTTCCACACATATGGATAGTGCTCCTTTACGCTATGAATCGACCATCGACGGGATTAAACCCCTGCACCGTTTCAAGGTCCATCTGTAATTATAATGATAACAAACTCGACTTAAAATTATGTCAGTCGAACCAGTCAACGCACAGTTTCACTTTAAGAACTAACATCCGCGTATACATAATAAAAGAAACTCATAACCACAAACCACACGATTTATATTATTTCTGAATTCAGATTACAATACATTTCTATGAGCCAGGTTGCCTTGGCAGCGCTGGATCTACATGCGTCTGGCTCCCTCTACAAATACACGAAGACTAGTTTATAAGAATGGAGGAAAGTAGATTGGATCATTTTAGATCCGATATTTCCTCATAAGATCTCTAAATTCACTCAACCGAGTCACAACAAACTCTATTAATAATATGAATTTAACGAAAATATGGTTTTTGTAGCCACGTCCTCTCCTTGCTTCGCTTTGGATTCCTCCCTTTGTCTAAGGGTGTTGGATGCTCCTGCATCATGGAGCCTCCTTCAAATGCACCTGTTGCTACTAGAACGAAGTATAGAAAAGGAGAGGTCAAAGCTAAGAAAATCGTAGTTGACTCCATTCAAAAGCATTTAATCTCTTATATTTTTGATCTGGGAACTTCCAAGGAAATGTATGATAAGTTGATAAGGATGTTCAAAGTCAACATGTAATACTCCATACATAGAAATTTAATTTGCAGACAAAATATTTCAAAAGCAGTGATGTATTTCCATGAAATGTAAAGTTCCATCCACAGAGAATTAATTGCAGACAAAATATATCCAGCAGTAATGTATTTTAATGAAATCAGCAGTGAAATTTAATTAAGAAACAATTATATACATAAGAGAAATACCTGGAACACAGTTGATGGTTTTCAATGGTGGCTCCTCTCCCGTGATGCTGATGCTGTAGATAGTTAAACAATTCACCGAAACAATCAAGTCCTCCCAGCCAATCCGGGAACAATCCCAGACCCAGAGGATGTCTCCTCTGCCCCCGTGCCCAGATTTCCAAGAAGAACAGAGACTCCCTTCAAACAATTAAATCTGACAATTCAATCTACCTTCCACTGAATCCCCCTTCTTTCCCTCAAAACCTCCTTATATAATTTTTCCCCACCGCCATTCAACCTCCTCACCGCCTCTTCTCCATCTAGATAAGGTCTTCTTAAAGGATGGTATGATTATCATTTAAGGAGATGTCAGTGGCATTAAAGAGGTGGTGTGATCTTTGTCATGTGTTTAGGTAATCTATTTAGAAGTATACGGCTTTGACTTCATGAGGATATTTCAGATTAAGGCTTATATTTATAATCTTCAACTCCTTTGAGTATATGTATAAATTTTATTTATTTAAAATTTATTTATTTTCTGTTAATCCTTTTTATATACTTTATATACAACCCATATGATTTTAATTAAAACTCTATCCTTAATTTCTAACAAGTTAAGCTTGATATTAGTAGATAGAATTGTGTACTGAATACTTGGTGCCCAAAAGATGATGGCCAGTGTAGCTAATATTATCTACCTTACACTTTAGGCATATCATTAAACTCGAATGGAAAGTACATCACCCTCCTTGAAAACTTCGTTTCGAAGTTTAGGGTTTAGGGTTTTATATACTCATATCAATATTGTGTTTTTAGAGATTAGGGTGATTGTAGCATGCTTGTATTTTAAGATTGAATTTCCGTTTAAATAAGTATGTATCTGTAATTTAAGTGTTACTTCCCATCTTCACCGAATCTCCAAACTATTCTAAAATCATCCGATCCTTCCTAATCTCTTCCCCTCCCATCCTATCCGTCCTCTACAGGAATATGCCATGGCATCAGTTTTACTGATCCATTCATAGACCTCAATGATATCAGTGTCGATTACGTCGACCTGACATGCTGGTAGGCATCCAACAGTCATCATCACACGTCTAAGGGAGCGTGACTCGCACAGTGCTCCCATGACTCCAGGTATTGGAGGATAAACAGTGGGCAACACCTCCACTCCTCCCAGTAGGACCAGGGTCAACACCCTATTGTGGGATCACATGGAGTCTCAACTGTTATTGGAAATCTGTCATCACGTAGATTGTTTCGGTAATCTGTTTTTCTGCATGATACTCACTGGTACATAATCTGCAATGTAAACACTCGTACACATATTACAACATATGCATCTATATTGTTCATAACCAATTGTTACCCATATAACAACCTCTACACATTCAAAATACTTTGATACGTATGATATCAATCCTAGAATTTATAAAAAGAAAATTCGTTCACATAGGTATCAATATGTTCAATAAAATTTCTCATTTCAGATGCTGCTTTGGTTTAGTTCATTCATGTTCTATTTATGATGCACTGCTTCAACCATTTTCATTCTATATACCCCTATTTTTCACTTTTTATATTCAAAATGTAGTTACTCTTTTATTCCCTTTCCTTGAATCATATTTGAAATGCAATGAAATAATTTGATAGATATTTTCATCTATAATGTCTAATCTATAATTTCACATTCTTGCAATGTTAATTTAAATGACATATTGCATACCGGTGTCCACGCCCCCAGTAAATTTAAACAAACAGCATATATCCTGTATCACTAAAGTGAAGTAGCATTCTATCTTTATGGGTATCCATGTATCAGTGAGTAAAATTCATTCTTACGAGATAATTCAAAATAAATTTTATAAATTCATGGATAAGCTATGACCACTCTTTATACATGACTAGTAAGCTGTGTGATTATGATTACAAAGCTTGAAGTTAGGCTAGTATTTGATTATGTCATACTCTTCATAGCTAATAAAATCAATGGGAATCAATGAAGATAGTGATATGTTAATAAAGAATATTGAACCTTTACCCTTAACTCCATATTAGTACAATACTATCCTGTTTATTATGTAACATGGTGTGAGATGAACCTCTATACTAAAAAGAGCTTTTATTACCGTTACATAAGGTTAACCAGTGTGAATCCATTGAATAGTATAGCTTATATAATACTGATCTTACGAACATGTGGACTACTAGAATCTTATAATAAGCCCGAGTATCACCATTGGTCAAGTATGGCTATTTCCATAATAAGTATACCATGTGAAATAGGTGAAGCAAGAAGGTCTCTCTTATATACGAGTAGATGCTATATCAGATAGGATTCAACCTTTATCAAGCCTATGATTGCCATTACTTCTATCCTTATTCCTACTTAACTAGTGAATGGTACAGGTGTTACTAATAGTGATGGAAACAATCGTAATGTGTTAAAGCAGATATACGTACGGGTTTATTGATGTGGAAACACATAGATCAACTACATGTTAGGTTATGATTGGAACCCTATTCAGACAGACTAAGCTAGCATGATAAGAGGTTACGACCGGTGAGTAGCGTAACTACTTAGATAGGGTGATATCTTAGGCATAATATGCGTCACTACCACTTTCTCTATTATGAAACTAGCTTATAGGTAATGATATATCAGTATATGAACACGAGATACACGAGCTCAATACATATATGATACAGGTTTATTACGGAATCACTTAGAGCACTCGAAACCATGCTTTTATATGTAAGCTCTAATCCAAATAGATATGGTATTACACTCAGTAAGCTATGAAGATCATATGGTTCACTGTCACTCATATATTGCACTTACTCTGATTATGGTTATACACTCCTTGTTATTACCAAATATACGTGTTACTTAAGCTTATTGATCACTATTTATTATGGATTCTTATTAATTATAACTATTGTTATAATCACAACTGTAATTAACAGAGTCAAGTAGATCACAGTTTTTGTACTAGTAATAAGCAGATATGTATGTTATTAGAATACCTGTATTTCAGATAATGAGTGCCATTTGTGAGTATCCATCCTATTGCTTCCCTTTTGTTCCCATAGATATGGAATCACAGTTAATTTCATAATGGTACTGGACAAATGGGCAGATAGTATAACCACCAAGTAATGGAAATGATTATGTTATCCCAATCTTATCACTTATATATATATGTAGTAGTACACCCATTACACCGTTATGATAAGCTCTATTATGAGAAAATCCCATGAAATCATAAATACTATGCACTTAGTATCCATACATGCCTAATTACTCCTATGAGCACAGTGAATGTTCCTTTACCTCATCTATATGCATAGAATCGTTCGATCAATCTGTGATATGGAACTCGGTCAATGGTAGAGATAGGTAGTACTAAGGTCATTAAGAGAATAGAGTCACCACTATTCCAGGAACATGAGCTTGTATCCTTATTTGTTATATGAGATACAATGAGTGCAAAGACAGGGAAAATTGTCAATATCAAGAAAGGGCAATTTTGTGCTTCATCGGTGAGCAATTTAATCTTATACTTGATTCTTTGACTTCATCAAAACTTGTGTCGGCACTTTTCGCATCATTGTTATCTATCTGCATGCTGTTTATTGTTTTCTTTCTGTTTGTAAGTAAAATAATTATTATATCACCAAGCATAGAATAGTACATTTTCATCAAGTAGAGTTGATATCAACGCCTCTCAGGCCTGATCTCTGTACCATTCATCCTTGCACCTGAAACAGATAACTTTTGTACAGAATTGATAGACTTTCGGTTAATGTTTTGATTTTTGAGTAGTTCTACAATGCCAAGCACGACTATCATAAAATTTCTCTCTAAATGATAATGCCTAAAAGAGATAGCCACTGCAAGCAGCTACTCAAACGCTGATCGATGTTCAGGTCCATGATAAAGCTACAAAACTGATGAATATTTCTTCTTTTGTTCTCCTCTTGTCCCAACTTGATCATTGAGTGCTTTATCATGATAAATGCACTCATAGATTTTCTTTCCCGTGTCCTAGTATGTCTCTCCGCAACATTCAAAATGGAAAATAGTTTTGTTAATTCTCTTATTTGATGAATCATATTGTCAAACTTAAAATTAGCTTTATATCGCTCATTATCGAGTTTCATAACCTTATTTATTATTAATTTTGAGTTTCCTTCCTAAATTTGCTGCTATATGTTGTTTTAATGCTATCTTAAGCTCTTCCTTTGCTGCAATTGCCTTGCCAAAGTAGAAGCGTCTCATATACGTAGTGCATAAAGAGAAATTGTATCTCTTTGGTGATTTTATAATACACATACAATTCCAACTTTTTGGGGATTACCTTTGGACACCGCATCAAGTTTAAGCTTATGGAAGGGGAGTCTCCAATGTAATGTGCATAAATACTTATATAATAATAATAATAATAATAAGTCACCAAGGTTCATAACCCTTCAATGACCAGCCAAGGTGTAGACACGCATGGAATCAAAACTCCTACTTAAAACAGAGGATACAAAAACATCTGTCAAGATATTGCAGATTTGTTACAACTACAAGCAAATCTTGGCTTGACTGAGCCCTTACTCTCAAGATTAATAACTTTTTGGAGCATATAGGCAGGACATCAACTATCACACTGTATACAAACTTACCATGGAGCTCCGGGAAACAGGGAATTTGGGCAATGGTAATCTATTGGAGTTGCTATACTCACTATGATATCTGCCCACTCAAAGTCACCTGGAAGCAGCCATACTAACTTGTAATATAACATAGACAAATTTCCTTTAATGCCTCGGGAAGGAAGGTGTTTTAGGCTGACAGTAAAGCTAATCAAACCGTCAAGAAATCGCAGTTGTCTCAAATTCAAGGTTAAAATATAAAAATTGAAGGAAACTAAAGTTAAGAGTAAAGACCTGTAAGTAATGCGGATCCCTTGATACCTTAATCACCTTGGAGAAAAGATTAAGAATGCCATATAATTAATATTAAGATATTAAAATGTAGGTTTATTTAAAGGTTCTTATTTCTCAGGAAGAGAGAGGAGGACAATTTCAAGTTTATGAGACTGCCACATATTTGTAGAACTTGGTGGTAACTATGACATACTCATATAAAGATGCATTTAAACAATATGTAGAAATTTCTGTTTGTACGCAATTAATGCAATTTCAAAATTTTCACCTCGACCTTGGGTTTTCCTAGATCTATTATTACCTATGAACTTTCAGATTTAGGTCTGAATTTGAAACATTAACTTATAACATCAAATACCTTACCTTTCGAACCCTCACTTTTAGACAAAGTCCTAAAGCTCAAGCAAGGACTTGGAGAAACTAAGAGGAATGGCCATTGCCATCTCACCAAACCTCTTCACAATTAAGGCCAACCGTCCTTTGGTTCAAGGGATCTCTCCTATAATGGGATTCCTAGAATTTTAGGCAATTGGTTTAAAGGTGAAATGAAGAGAAAATTGTAGCAAAACAGTTTGGTAAGTTTAGAGAAAAGAAAGTGGATGGATGGACCAAAGCTTAATGTCTTATCATTAGGTTCATGAGGTCAAATCAAGGCTTAAATGGGAAGAGACTGCAGTGACTGTAGCTCGTCATTTCATTCGTTCCACCAACAAGATCGAAGCCTATCTCTGCCTCTCATCATGGAATTATATGTTTCAGGTCTTCTGTCTTCCCGCACATCAGGTTTCTAAGAGCCTAAGCATAGCTTGTTCACAACTTCATTTGTGAACGAGTTTCATCATCAACTTACTATTAGAGCTACAACATATTAATACCATTACTTCTACGGGACAGTAACGACGCCATGAAACCAATACGGCTATAGTGCCAATATCAATACTGCTCATACGTAATACTGTACTGGTGATAGATCAAGAGCATGGATAACACTGTGTTGTGAGAGACAATAGATAAAACTGAATTGTAGTGATCAGCAACAATACTAAACTGTGCATGACCATGCAGAATACCGAGATGCCATACATGGTTACTCGACTGTGATATTAGTAATGTCATGACCCATAACTATATCAATGATGCCATATATATATATAATATATATAATAGTGATCATACACAGATTTGTGATGCCAAAAGTTCCATATATATATAGAATGAAATGCATCGGTTGTTGGAGCGATAATAATAATATTCATATACAAACCATACCATACCTCGTGCCTGAAGATTGGGTTCATTTATCATACCTCGTGAGACTCGGGAGATTTGTAAGGTTCCGACGGTCAGATCTACCTATATTGGCATAACATTTATACATTCACATAATTTAAAATTTATTCCCGCCATACTTTTAAAGTTTTAGAAGACGGTCAGTGATGAGATTTATAAAAAGGAGGTTATAAGTTGCCTTCGTTTATCAGTTCGATATTTAACGCTGATATTCGTGCATCTGAGTCCATGGTAACTATTCGTTTGTTCACTTTTAAAGTAAGCATTGGAGGTCACGGATCTACGCTGGCCGCATTTAAGTTCGGTTTATATTGGAAATTTTAATGGGTAATATACCCAAACTATACAGCGGAGATATCAACGCTAAACGGAATTTTATGCGGTGTTAACACTAAACAAGGGCATACGTTTAGTGTACAGGTTATATAATATGGTGTTTAAATATTGGAAAAGCGAGATAAACATTAAGTTATAACCGCATTAATATGCAAAGTTTATATATGGGAGGATTTAATTAACTTTCGACCTTGGCACTGTTTGATATATCGAACCATAATACTGGGCCATATGACATATTTAAACGACCGACATGGAACATGTATTAGCCCTTTTTTAAATTTTTATTTTCGCGCCGGCTGGTGGAGCCCCGACCGGACTTCCAATCTTGTCCACGGCATTCCATAATCCGCCCCTTTTAAAATTTTTTTAAACAAATGCCAATCGAATGCAAATGGACGGCTCCACCGTATCAAATTGGTGTCACGCCATTCATATGCTCCACCGCCTTCTATCCAATTCGCTGTCCATTTTTAAACATTGGTTTGCCACGCTATCAGTTTGATAAGGTTTGGAAGCTTTGGCGTACGCAGGTGTTTGCTTGCATTACATGCCGGTTAACTAATTATCTTTGCAATGACTTCGCTCTGTATTGTTTAGTCCCTTGCGAATGTTTTTGCGACCAGTTAAGTCTGTGTTATTTTTCAGCAAGCTACTGTTATTGTTGTGTATGTTTTCTGGCAGTCCCTAGTATGATTTTTACTCCTTTATTAGCATCCAACTAGCCTGGTTAGATCCTTAGAAAGCTTCAACATCATATGAACACTGTGCATCAAATGAACTAATGGGATCAAATACTGTGTGAATGTCATGCATTCACTGACAATATCCTCCTTACAGCGGTCAATATGAATCTCGTGATAGCGAATTATGATCAACAACAGAATATTGATGTTGCTAATGTTTTGTATTGTGTGTTGGTAATTGACTTGTTATGCCTTGTAGCCCTTGAGTATTTTCTAAGGATGACAATAATCTAAATCAAGTTGTTGGTGCTAATACATGGTTTGTTGAGCAGAGCCAGTACTGTCTGCAAGCTGCTCGTTTAGCACTTCCAAAAGGCTAACCAAAAGATCTTCCCCATGTTTATTATAATCAAAATGTAACTGAGAAAGAGCAAAGCAGTTCCGCCCCCATTTTACATACGGTTAATTACCCTCCTTCCTTGTACCCTCGCTAAATTTCCCTGTGAGCAGTGGTGAACAAGCTCGTTCCTACAGTTCAAAATACACACATGCGGCTTTCCTAAAGATCTCGGAAAGGCTTGCACTTAACCTTCCTCTAAACCTATAATCAGCAGCTGAAACTCTGCTTCACTACAAAATGCAATTATGGAACCAATCCAATAAGTCTGGTGAATGAATAACTTTTCATCCCTGATATTCCTCTCTCTTTATGGATTCCCTGGATTCTCTTTAAATGTTCCATCAATTCAATTTTGAGGTATTGCTTGTATGATGGAGATCAAGGTTCCTCTGTTATGATATACGGTCCCCTTACTTTTAACAGAATGATATTATATATATATTATATTTTATAATGTCTGAACAAACAATGTGATCTGCCTTTTTGCTAACCACAAATATGGGAAATGGGATCCTATGATTCTATTCCCTTTAGCAAAATCTAACGTTGAATAACAGTTTATGCAGTAATATTCAATGCTTCCTCCTGTAGCTGCTAGAGACTTCATATATGCTGATGCCAATAGGATTTTTGTTTTGAGCAAAGAGGTTTATGTATTCCGCTGAGCCGAGAATACTATTAATATATTGAGCAGGTTGCTTTGACAGAGATAAGTGTACGTCTTGAGCAGGGGTTTTGATCCTTCTTGTGAGAAGAGAAAGTTATCAGTGTTGTTGATAAAGCAGAATGTTCGATTGAAGAATCACTCAGCTCTCGTTTTTCTGATTCTCTAAATGCCAGAGTTTGGTTGATTCATAACAAGGATGAAGAAATATCTTGGAAGAACTCTATCCAGGTCTGCTCTTTTGACAACCGGGTGTTGGACAAAGCTCTGTCCCAAAGGATAAAGCTTATAATACGAGAGTTGTCTACTATCCTTACCAAGGCAAACATATTCCAGTGTACAATGAAAATAAATCTAGACATGAGTTTGTTAGTTGATTGATTTTGTTTAGAAAAAAGAAATGTTATATATATATATTTTTGAATACCTATCTGTTTTAAGGATTCGTCTAATCATCAATTATTGATGTTGTTTTGGCAGTCTTAAATCACTTTCCAGAGACTACAAAAGTATTTGGAGTCATTGCAAATCCAGTTGGCCATAGTAAAGGTCCAATTTTGCACAGTCAGGCATTTAGAGAAATAGGTTTTAACGGTGTATATGTGCAGCTTCTTGTTGATAATCTTGGAACAACCAGAGACTGGTTTATATCAGCAGCAGCTTTTAATGGGCCTATAAGGTCGTAAAGAGGGTTTGAAAACTTCCTCTGATACCAAATGTAATACTCCATACACAGAAATTTAATTTGCAGACAAAATATTTCAAAAGCAGCGATGTATTTCCATGAAATGTAAAGTTCCATCCACAGAGAATTAATTGCAGACAAAATATATCCAGCAGTAATGTATTTTAATGAAATCAGCAGTGAAATTTAATTGAGAAACAATTATATACATAAGAGAAATACCTGGAACACAGTTGATGGTTTTCAATGGTGGCTCCTCTCCCGTGATGCTGATGCTGTAGATAGTTAAACAATTCACCGAAACAATCAAGTCCTCCCAGCCAATCCGGGAACAATCCCAGACCCAGAGGATGTCTCCTCTGCTCCCGTGCCCAGATTTCCAAGAAGAACAGAGACTCCCTTCAAACAATTAAATCTGACAATTCAATCTCCCTTCCACCCCCCCTCTTCTTTCCCTCAAAACCTCCTTATATACTTTTTCCCCACCGCCATTCAACCTCCTCACCGCCTCTTCTCCATCTAGATAAGGTCTTCTTAAAGGATGGTACGATTATCATTTAAGGAGATGTCAGTGGCATTAAAAGAGGAGGTGTGATCTTTGTGTTTAATTAATCTATTTAGAAGTATACGGCTTGACTTTGAAGGATATTTCAGATTAAGGCTTATATTATAATATTTAACTCAACTTTGAGTATATGTATAAATTTTATTTATTTAAAAGTTTATTTTCTTTTCATTAATCATTTTTATATACTTTATGCTAAACCCATATGAATTTAAGTCTGAAACCTTATCCTTAATTTCTAACTTAGGTAAGCCTGATATTAGTAGTTAGGTGTACTAGTGCGGTGTGTGCGAGATAGGCAGGTGTAGCTATCAACTGTCTATACCGCACACACGCTAATATCATTGTATAACTCGGGAATGGGCCGTTACACAACATTGCAAATCAAATTCTCTTTCTCAAGAACAAGTTGAAGGATATCAAAATGGACAAAGGGGAGTCTATACAAGCATATTTCCTGAGAATAACTCAAGTAAAGAATGATTTGCTATCTATTGGAGAAGTTATTGCTGATAGGGAACTCACCCTTATTGCACTTGGAGGCCTTACAAGGCCATGGGAAACATTTGTCACCACCATTCTCAACAATGACAGGATACGTGGTTTTGATGAGCTATTGGCTAGATGCACTCAAGAGGAAATAAAGATGATGGAGAGAGATAAATTTGTTAGTGGAAGTGAACCTATTGCTTTCTCTGCTCATGCTTTTCCAACCCCCTAGGGGAAGTGGTAGGTCCCACGTTAACCTATCGATACTTAGGTGCATGTGTAGATGGTGTTAATGGAGTGGGAAAGAATTCAGGGCCAGGGGCCACAACTAGGTGGCCAACTAATGGTGGTCCAACATCCTAGGTGTATAGATGTAAGGAGGGAGCGATCGTGGAGGCACGAGTTACCCCTTTCCTTGGCCTACTTTTTCCACCCTTCTACTGTGCCTTTTACTTCTTTCTGATAATGCTTTGATATGGGTGCATAACTCAAGAGCCCAAGCTTGCATTTGAGAGATTTAGCTTTTATTACCTCTTAATATGAGGCAGTTATTGCTCATCAAGGTTGGGACAATACAAGGGTTCCTTTTTATGTGTAGAGCATCAAGTCCTCTAGGCATCAAGTGATTTCTAATGATAGGGGTAGAGCTTTAGGCTTTTGTCCACAATCTAAATTTAGTCCCAACCATCTTTTGCATTTTTCCTTTTTTATTTATGCTTACCCTGCTCATGCTTTTCCAACCCCCAAAGGAGAAGTGTTTGGTCCCAGGTTAACCTATCAATACCTAGGTGCATGTGTAGATGGTGGTAATGGAGTGGGAACGAATTCAGGGCCAGGTGCCATAGCTAAGTGACCAACTAATGGTGGTCCAACATCCTAGGTGTATATATGTAAGGAGGGAGCGATCGTGGAGGCATGAGTTACCCCTTTCCTTGGCCTACTTTTTCCACCCTTCTGGTGCGCCTTTTACTTCTTTCTGATAATGTTTTGATATGGGTGCATAACTCAAGAGCCCGAGCTTGCGTTTGAGAGATTTAGCATTTATTACCTCTTAATATGAGGCAGTTATTGCTCATAAAGGTTGGGACAATACAAGGGTTCCTTTTTATATGTGGAGCATCAAGTCCTCTAGGAATTAGGTGATTTCTAATGAGGGGGGTAGAGCTCTAGGCTTTTGTACACGCTCTAATTTTAGTCCCAACCATATTTTGCATTTTTCCTTTTATTTATTTATTTCAGTGTGGATTTCTTTGCTTTTATCTTTCTTTTAGTTGCATCAACCTCAAGGGCAATATTTTCCGACAAAGAGCCTAGGATGAGGATGAGAGTGTGCTAATCCCCATGACCAATGACGACCTACATGAAGAATGGATGTGGAATAGGGAGAATGATGCAAAGTGGTAAGTATCAAATATCATGGGCACGCTACCTTAATCAGAGCCTCCCTAGTAGTGTCCTTCCTATTGTTAGAATTCCATGCGCACTAGGTTTGGTCTATGCCTTAGCTAGGAAACATAAAAACACTGAAGATGCCTAATTTCAAACAAATTTTGCACATTGAAAATTACACCAACATTCAAATCAATGATAGTACACAATAATTATGCCCAAAACTTGTTTCTTATTTTTCCATTAACAAGAGAACTCATAGGGCTCCCGTACTAGGGATAATGGCCTTTTATATCCCAATACAATGTCAACTCCTTTTGACCAAACGCCTAGGGTCGAGGCATTCTCCTCTAAGCCTTTCCTTCCCAAAAAAATGCACCTACAACACTCTAAATACTCAGTTGTAGCAAACTAGGACTTTTTCAGCCCACCTTAAATCATCCAAACAACAATCTACGTACCTTGGCCTACTCCTTTAGCCCTTAGTCCTCTTTCTATAGCACTATCAACCCTCTTCTAGCCCTTCAACTCACTCAACTAGTTTCTTAAGTCTTCACCAAACCTTTGCCAACCCTTATTTTGTCGTCGACCTACTCTGTTTTACCTTGGCCAACTTCCTATAGGTTTGTTTCAACCTCGACCTGCCTGACCAGGCCTCCCTTTCTCCTAACAGGCCTGCGGCTTGTCTCATTCTTATTTGCGACCTCCCATTCTAGGTTTGTGACCAACTACTTGTCTTCTTCTTAGGCCCTCGACCTGCTCCTAGACCTTTGTTTAGGTTCCTTTCTTGGCCCTCCTATTTAGCCCCGTGGCCCTTCTTAGCTAGGTCTGTAGCTAGCTTGTTGTTCAACATTGGCCTGCGACCTTACTTCTCTAGCTGTGACCTCTAACTAGGCCTGCGACCTCCTTTCTAGCTCTCCAAACAAGCCCTAACTCAACCTTCTTTACAACTCAAGAACTCAGCCAAATACCCTTCAACCTAAGGCTTCCTTTAGAGTCTGCAACCTCTCTTCCTCAACTGCGACTTCCTTCCTTCGTTAGGGTTGTGGTTAAGTCACATTGAGCTCCTCTCAAAAGAAGATGATCCTTTATGCTCCTTGTCCACTAACATCTCCATTGGCTAATTTATTTATACTTGTCCTTAGGTCTCTTAGGAAACCCCTTAGTTCTCAAGAAATGTCCAACACAACCTTAACATTAAATTGGAATTTCCTTGGGTTCCAAGCGCTTCATTTTGGGCCCAAAATCCCGAAATTGGGTGCAAATCCCACGCACTCACATCTTGTGTGTGTTTCTATTTCACAAGCCTAGCACCAAGGGCATGAGAGAGTACCTCCCAATGCTACCCAATCTCAATACTCCCTCTTAGTGATGGAGGTACTTCCATCCCTTGGAAGTATCAATGTTTCCCACACTAAAACACATTCATCTTCCACTGCTGCTCTCCAACATTCATCGTAAGCTTCACCTTTCTTCATAGAAGCAAAGCCTGTTGTAAGAACAAAACCCTTCTTGTTACTAGAAGCCTCCCGCCTCTTCTTTTCCAAATAGGCCTTTAAGCCAATCCATGGCTCCTTCTTGGCCGATATGGAAGTCTCTTTTCTTCTCTCCAACGATGCATCCTTTTGGGGTTGCTGACTCTCCCTCTGAATCGAGAAACTCCCTCTGGAACATGACTCCCTTTGAGTCTCTATAAATGTCTTCTTTCCTTGGTCAATAGGCTCGCCCTTTAGCCTACAAACCATTCTCTCTGACTCCAAGAACCACCCTTGGGCTAGAGTTAGATCCACTGGGCTTGAGCATCACTTTTCCATTCCTGAAAAGAACATCAAACCCCTTTGCCTCAATTGTTGTGACTGAAAGCATGCTGCATTTCAGCTCCGGTACCCAAAGTACATCCTGGACTAGTAGTAATCCACATGACTCCATCTTGAATGAAATTGTCCCTGTTCCTTTGACTACATGCTGACTTTTATCATCAATCTTCACATGTAGATCAGAGTCCCACTCAGTCATATGCTTCGACGCTCCGCTATCTAGGAACCAAGCACCCTCACGAATGGTGCTCTCGTAGAAGTGAGAGATCACATAAAACTCCTTGTCAAATCTTCTAGCTGATAGCGAACTCATCCTCGTCAACTGTAGTTGGAGCAGCCATCACCATCTTAGGCTTCTTCTCTTTTTCTCCTTTTTTTTTCTTGTGCGGACACTTGCTCGCATAATGACCATACTCTTCACATGCAAAGCATTTCAATTTGCTTAAGTCCTTCTTGATAATGAACTTCTCTTTGCTCTTCTTCAACTTACTAACGAGGGCAGCATTCTCTGCATCAGTCTTCTACTGAAGATCCTCGTCCTGAAGTTCCTCAATGAAATCATCCCATAACTTGTTCCAATTTGGAAGATTCTCTAGGCAAGCTTTCAATTTAAGATAAAAAATAAAAGTGACCCCAAAAAACCCATCCTAGGTGATAACTCCTTTTAAAAAACTCATATTCCAAAGGGCGACTTCAATTTAAATCAAAATATACCAATACCATAATCGATCTTGTAACTCCCTCGTCAATGTTTCACTTCCATATAGGAGAACAAAGGGTAACAACTCTTTCTTCACTTGTGCACAAATTATTCAAATTGAAGCAAGTGTTGAGTCAGTGGATCAACATGTCCTAGCATCTCAATGAATTTAGCAACAGCATCCATACTTATTCCATAAATTAAGACAATGACATCATTTTTGAATTGAATTGTAGCAACTAGTGTTTTCTTTCATTTTCCTTCATCACTGAACTAAACTCAACAATGACTACTTTTCAATAGTGACATGACCTCTTTCAATGCTTTTACCTAGCAATAAATTGTCTCTTTGTTGGGTATCTAAATTGACAATGTTTTATCTTTTCCATCATTTTTTTGTCTCAGTTGCCAATTTTGTCAGCAAGATTGGGAGCTCTCCACTTCAGTTTTCATCCCCCCAAATCAAAGTCGAATCTCCTTCTCACAGGCTCACAGTGATTCTTAATGCTTTGATACCATGTCTGTTGTGAAGTTTTTACCCACCCTTTTCATAATTAAGGAAGGTATGAAGATATAATTAACACTTGTTAAGTTTAAATATTTAAATTGGCGATATAACTTATAACTGACTTTCTGTGGTGCTTGTTACAGGTCTTGGAAACTCTGGATGCAGTATTAGACGTGGGTGGTGTTTATGACCCCACAAAAGATTGGTATGATCACCATCAGAAAGGCTTTAATCAAGATTTTGGACATGGTTTCAGAACAAAGCTGAGTACTGCTGGCCTTGTGTACAAGGTTTGAGTTCTAACTTGAGTCCCTATTTGACTTGTTTGAGAGCTTATGCTTATAGAGCATTTAGCATCTGATTTCAATTTTTGTTTTCTTAGTCTCTTTTTGTCCATGTTGCATTGAATTTAAAAGAGAGGGGGAAGACGTTTTTCCCACTAGGGGGGGGTGGGAGGTTGGTGGGGAATACCCAGATTTCAGGGGATGGCACATGGCATGACACTAATAAAATAATTAGAAGGTATAGAAAAAATAAACAATTAAATATGTAAAAGCCTAAAACAATGAAAATAGTCTAAGTAAGAAACATGATCACATTGAACAAATCCAAATGTAACATTCACCATTCACGATTCCATAAAAGACAAATATCAATCTTATGAGGATAATAAAAATGAGCAAGTGCATGACTATTTCTAGGTCATTCCCTTTTTTTTGAGATGTTATTTTTGTAATATTCTGTGATTCCTTTTTGGCTAAGTCACGTGACATGAGGATGCGGGACATAGAGGACATATCGACCTCAGAAATAGGACATGTTATCTTTCTCTCCCCGTCCCCCCGCTCTCTCTCTCTCTCTCTCTCTATATATATATATATATATACTCAAAAAACGTATATTTATTAAAAATTAAAAATTACAAATACACAAAATAAAATAGAGACATAAAGTTCCATTTTTTTAAGAAAATTGAACATTTACAAAACACTAAGAATCCCTTCAGTTCTTGATTTTGCCCTTCACCTTCACACTGAGAGACCATAAGAGCACTTTCCATACAACTGAAACTGAGACCATAAGAGCACTTTCAAAACAGGTAGGGCTCGGCTAGGGCATGCGACATATGTCCTAGCATGTCTGTGTCTGACACATAGGATTTGGACACATTACCCTTGGGGGCCATGTCCTGTTATTTAGCTTTTTGGGTACCTTGAGATGTATGACTGCTATAGGTACCTTTGTATCTGTATGGGCATCACACCTCGAACATGGAGTACTATTGATTTCAGCCAGCCTTGAAAATTTGCTGCAATCCCATTTTCAGAAACCTAGAAATGGTTACATTCTTGGACTTTTTATGTTTGGCTTCCACATTTGTGCTAGAATTCTCTCTTTGTTTGGTATAGAAATTACAATTTTGGCCTTGCCTTTGATTATTTTCATGAATTTGTTGTAGAAGACTTGGTATTTAATCCATAATTTGGCATTGGAATTGCATTGCTTTTACTAGTGTTAATTGTTCATATATTTTTTGGACTTTGTACTCCACTATGAGATGTGTACCCATTTTCATTTGTGATGGTAATAATAGGAAAAATAGTATTATCTTGGTTCTAATACAATTGTTATGGGTTGATCTCTTATGCAACTCACTAAGTTCTAGAGGTAGTTGGTGACACATAGACTCAACTTGATATTTAAAGAAAGGGGACAAAATCTGGTGATCAACAAAACTCTGAGTCATAACTCATATGGTCAATGCTACTTGACATTTATTGTCATGCTTCTTGTGACCAAATCTCACATGCTCATAGCTTGAAAATCTATGTCTCCAGCAACATGCCATATCTATTCTCCTCCATTAATGTTGACTGATAGAAGGTTGTCATGACCAGGTCACTTTGAAAGTGAATACTTCTAACAGCTGTCGTAGTGAGCTCACCTCGAATCTTTTGGAATTATGTCCATGGTTGTTGTGTTGAGCTTAGCCTGATAATATTTGAAGGCCTTTATGGTTAGCTCACCCCATCAATTAAGAAATAATTGATATATGTAGATCATGCATAGTTTATAATCATTGATCATCAATTTTATGGCCAAATCAGAAAATGACCTCACCTTAATTACCACTAATAGTTATACAAAACCAAAACAAAAATTAGTACCTTTGATAAGACATTCTTCACGAGAGATCCTGTTGAGAATTAGCTAGGGTCAGGTTTAATTCAAATCATTTTCTTGTAATTACTTGTGAGCTTACTTCTCTTACTTATGTATTCTCTTCTTAGCTTATTATGTCTTTCATCAAGTCAATTACCAAAAACACACGAGACACAAATATAGGCTCTTCAAGCCAGGGGCAAAACCTCTCCCTCTTGGAGAGGAAAACCCACAAGAAATTCTTCTTATAGACTTTCAGTTGACAAGTACCATGACCATGACTTAGCCCTTGACCTACGTATGCCTCCAAGACCTTGTCACTGCTTCTTAAATGACTCCTTGAGCTGATCTTTCTTTCCTGCACCTTCCTGCACCGATCTGCACCTTTCAGCACGAAGACTAGAGATCTCGGTCTCTGCTTGTATTCTTCCTTCTCCGGCTGTATGAGATCCTTGCTTGATATCAGCACTGTCCATAGATTGTCTTACCTTGAGCCTTCACTTCAACCTTGCTGACTTTGCACACTTGTCTTGATTCCTTCCAATGAACAGTCCACCCTATACTGTGATGATAACATTCCTTGTACTGCTGAGCATATATCTTGTACTTAACGCTGTCCTGTAACCACTTTAACACAGCCCTGTTCTAGTACGTAATACAGTCCTATTTCACACTTGACACAGTCTCTTGAATGCAGTCTTTACTTCACACTTATTGCAGATAAGTGTGACCATAGTTATCTCAGACTTGTTCGCAGATATAATCTTCACTTCAGTCCTGTAACTTGCACTTCACCTCAGTCCTGCAACTCACACTTGTTTCTGTCTTGAAATCCGCACTTATTACTGTCTGAAGTTCACAATTATTACTGTCTGAAGTTTGCACTAAATCACTGTCTGAAATCCGCACTAAATAACAGAATGCTTGACCGGAAATCTATATGAAACTGAAATCCACAGGTTCCTTTAAATAGTTGATCCAGTCTGTAAATAAGCTGAGTCTGTAAATAAGCTGACCTGTGCTTTAGATGTGAGGCCGAATTAAACAAGGGTTATAGGCCGGCTTGTTGAGTGTTTCTTCCAGCGTGATGAAGGCTGTCTTGAGCCACTTTCTGAGCCATGACTTCAAGGCTTATGTGACAAGGTATTGAGACATACAATTGATAATTTGACTCTTCATAGAAATGACTCTTTAATTAGTACATTTATGACCAGAAGATAAATCCATAAAAGACATCAAGATGAAGCCTTTTGACCTATAATAAAACCTTGCTCATGAAACCCAAGAAGCAAGCATACCAAAAATATATTTTACTGTCTTTGTCTTCTTCAGCACATAAATACATAATTACATAGTCAATATGAAGACCGATCCTAGTTACACTTTCCAACACTCTCTCTTAACTAGGGAGGTATTCATAGCAGTACATAGTCAGTTTCAATTTGAAGAATCTCATAAGAAGAATCGGATTGGTAATCACATCTGTATAGCATCATATCAACCAGCATTGTCCTAGTGCAAGGCCTTGACTAACAACCCCATCTCTCAACGAGACAATGGCTACAATGCTGGCGAGACACATGACTTATAGACACCATAGTCATTGTCTCTCCAAGGTACATACTCCACCTAGGTGTTCCTAGAGTATGACCTTCTTGGACTATTCTTCTCTCGGGTAGCCAACCCTCAAAGAATATCGGTGCTCGACTACTCTTATCTTGAATGTCCTATCTCATTCTTAAAGAGTATCAGAGGCCAAATGATTACCCAGTCGTCCATTCTGTCTTTCCAGGTGAAGACCAGAATGATGTGTTTATCCATTCTCTCCTCATGGCCTTCACTAAGACTTACGACTGTTAGTCCTAGTCTAGTGCATGACACATGAATTAAAGAATCATATATGTCACTCTCTCTTAACTTAGGAAGAAACTTACCACCAGGCTCCCTCTCAACCACGGACCTGTTGCAACAATGGTTAGACACCTAGCTGCTCATGAAGAATTCCTCCCCTCGATGTCATGGATTTCGATATTGAGGAATCTTCAACTGTTGGCTTCATAGGGCACAAATCATTCATCACTTTGATCCACGAGTCATGTCAACCATCAGAAAATGATTCATCAGTCTTTCTCATCTGGTCCACATTTATGCCATGTTGCTTTCCTTCGAACCATCTCCCAAGGATCTTACATCCTTCCACATGATTGGCAGCCCTGCATAAACTTATCCAGATAAACATATACATAAGAAATTTTAAATCAAAAGTTACCTTAGTGATGATCTTTCACCATGACATCTTCCTGTAGGCATTGACATCCTTTATTCAAATTGACACATCTCCTAAAGATATGTATTTTCAAGGGTCTTCTTTACCATACTTCTATCAGAGTCCACATATCTTCCCAGGAGATTTCCTAGTCACATCTTCTTATCTTCCGGATGATAACCGTCTCTTTACATGGTTTGCACTTCATGAGCTCTTCCATTCTTTCTCCACACAACTTCATCCCCAGGAACTTTCAGTATCCAGTTCCTTGTTTTTATAAAACCACCTCATATTCCATATGAGGACATATTTAATTTCATTTGTTAGTGGCAACCTGTGTACTAGAAGAGATCCTTCTTCCATAGATCATACTTTCTAAAGATAGAAGTTCATCACTTGCAACCATATGACATGAATTCATAGTATCCATTTTCAGCATATAGATATATATACCTCATCCTTTTCCTTTTGAGTTATTTTGCAACAATTTTACTAGAATGAAGAACTTCATTCCCTTGACCTGCTTCATCAACATGTCATCATATCCTAATCTCAGAATTCTGTAACATAGAATTCTCGATGAAACCTTTTGATTTATTTCTAACCAGTGAATCCATAGAGAACTCCATTAGAAAATGTCAATACCTATTTCCATATTGATTATTGAATGATGACCCTTGATCTTGATGATTGCCTTCCATCAATGTTGTTATTAGTGAGGTTCCTAGGAGGTACTTCTTCAAGTGCTCCTTCTATGCTTTTATCATGATGCTATTAATATACATTACTTCCTATCATACTATTTTACAAGCAACAAAAATCACTTAAACAGGAAGATGATCCCAATCATAATAGAGATCTTACGCTTCTTCTTTCTTAGATTTCTTTGCATTAGGTTCTTCCCTTTCATCTGTGAGATGGGCTTCTTCCCTTTTCCTCTTGTCCTTCCTAGATTTAGGACAATCCCTTTTATAATGCCAAAGTTCATTACATCCAAAGCATCGTACTTCGTCCATATTTCTTCTTTTGTTTTGAGGACCAAATTTACCATACCCAGACATGGCTGCAAAGGCTTGATTCCCTTCACTTGATCCTATATCGACTTTGGATTTCAATCTTGTTTCCTCTATTTTACATAGAGACCATAGATCGTGGAATGGTGTTGCTTCTTTCTTCCCGTATAAGCTTGAAGTGAAGTTTCCCCATTCTTCTGGTAGAGCATTCAGCACCACTGTAGTCATCTCATTATCAAACATTGCTTCTCCTAATTCCCGCAGTTGGTCTCTTATTTCAGAAATCCTCATAAAATATGAAGTGATTCCTTCCTCTCTTGACAATTTCATTTTGTATAGTTCTTGTCACAGAGAGATTGCTTCTCCTCCAGTACTCACAGAGAATAGCTCCATCAGTTTGTCATATATTTCTTTTGCAGTTTCCAGTTTTGATACATAGGGTAGGAGTGAGTCCTTAATGGATTCGATGAGAATCCTCTGGGCTCTGATTTCTCCTTTCATGTACTTGGCATGAGCTGGAGCATCTTCTTTTGAGGGTTGAACTATGGATCCTTTGATGTAGCCCATAACTTCATCTTCGGTTAGATTCAAATCTATCCTCTTCTTCCATGCACTAAAGTTTGATGACCCAACCAATTTGTTGCTCTCTTTGCAATAAGTCATTTCGACAGATTTAGATGAGGTTATAGATAATTACTTGAATAGGGTGGCTTCCTTCTTCTAGCAACTTCCTTCTTGATGATAAAGATGAGGGTAGGAACTCCTTCTTAGATTGAATTCTCTAATGTAGATGTTAGATTCTTAATGATAGAGAATGTCTTCAGAATGGTGATGTCTTCAAAGGTGTTGGATATTTGGAAGATGGAACTTGATGATGTGTCTTTCAACAATGTCTTCAATGTCATAAATCTTTGATGACAAAAATTATCTCCTTGATGAGTGGATCCTTTGAATGATATTGAAGAATCTTCCTTGCAAAGGATTTGAATTTTTAACACAAACCTTGATCTTGACTTTGATCCTTGCTTCCTTGAGTGTCTCCTTGTCAGATAGCCCTTGCCTTCAACACCTTAGCTCTGATACCATGTTGAGAATTAGGTAGGGCCAGGTTTAAATCAAATTCTCTTCTTGATAATTACTTGTGAGCTTACTTCTCTTACTTATGTATTCTCGTCTTTGCTTATTATGTCTTTCATCAAGTCAATTACCAAAAACACACGAGATACAAATATAGGCTCTTCAAGCCAAGGCCAAAACCTCTCCCTCTTGGAGAGGAAAAACCACAAGAAATTCTTCTTATATACTTTCAGTTGACAAGTACCATTACCATGACTTAGACCCTTGACCTATGTATGCCTCCATGACCTTGTCACTGCTTCTTAAATGACTCCTTGCGCTGATATTTCTTTCCTGCACCTTCCTGCAACGATCTGCACCTTTCAACCCCAAGACTAGAGATCTCGGTCTCTACTTGTATTCTTCCTTCTCTGGCTATATGAGATCCTTGCTTGATATCAACATTGTGCCATAGATTGTCTTACCTTGAGCCTTCACTTCAACCTTGCTGACTTTGCACACTTGTCTTGATTCCTTCCAATGAACAATCCACCCTATACCGTGATGATAACATTCCTTGTACTGTTGAGCATATATCTTGTACTTAACGCTGTCCCGTAACCACTTTAACACAACCCTGTTCTAGTACGTAATATAGTCCTATTTCGCACTTGAAACAGTCTCTTGAACGCAGTCTTTACTTTGCACTTATTGCAGATAAGTGTGACCAGATATAATCTTCACTTCAGTCCTGTAATTCGCACTTGTTTCTATCCTGAAATCTGCACTTATTACTATCTGAAGTCCGCAATTATTACTGTCTGAAATCCGCAATAAATCACAGAATGCTTAACCGAAACTCTATATGAAACTGAAATCCGTAGGTTCCTTAAATAGTTGATCCAGTCTGTAAATAAGCCGACCTGTGCTTTAGATGTGAGGCCGAATTGAACAAGGGTTATAGGCTGACTTGTAGAGTGTTTCTTCCAGCGAGATGAAGGTAGTCTTAAGCCACTTTTTGAGCCATGACTTCAAGGCTTATGTAACAAGGTATTGAGGCATACAATTGATACTTTGACTCTTCGTAAACATGACTCTTTAATTAGTACATTTATGACCATAATACAAATCCCTAAAAGACATCAAGAAGAAGTCTTTTGACCTATAATAAAACATTGCTCATGAAACCCTTGAAGCAAGCATACCAAATGTTGAGATTTTGTGTATTTGGGGTAGCATCAATTGTGCTCTAGCTCCCAAATTTTATGGAGGGACTACAGTACACTTGATCAATAAGACCGAGAAATTGATTTGGGAAATTTCATCTAGTGTAGGAGATATTAAATTAATTAATTATTTTAATGTATTTCCTAAGTCAAAACTTAGGGAACTTAAATAATTAAAGTGAATTCAATTAAACATGTGATGAAATTGTCACAAGTCACACGGACCAAGCTTGCTTTTAATCTTAGCCATTGATTTAAGATCTGATCATGGCCGTTGGTTTCCCAACGAGAAAAGTATAAAGGAAAGGCTTGGGGTCATTTGTAAAGACACACAGAGGTAGAGCACTGAAGCTAAGCTGAGATTCTAGGGCGGGTTTGCTAAGAAATATTAGAAGTGTTTCCGCTGAAGAGAGGGGAATTGAGGCCAAGGGGATGATCTGATCTCAGGGTCTAGAATCAGCAAGAGGCAGAGATCAGCTCAGAGAGGCAGCGCAGAGAAGCAGGAGGGCAGCAGCAGGATGGCAACAAGTTGTGCTATGTAGGTGCTGCGCAGTCCCTCAAGGACAGCGTAATTGCTGCAGGAAACCCTCAGGGGTTACGCAAAGATCCTAAGGGGTAGCATCACCCAATCTGGGGTAACGCAGTGCTGAGGTTTAGAGGGGCTTCAGAGGTTGACGCAGGGGCTTCAGGGGCAATGTTGGGGTTTCTAGGCCTTAATTTTGGCTAAGTTCTGTAAATCCCGTTTAAGGGTGTGGATCAGTCATTATTTTTGCCCTAGATCAGCCAGTGAGCTGTAGATCTATTATTTCTCTGTCGAGTTTTCCAGATCTGGAACCCAGGCTTGTTGTATTTAGAAAATTCTTAATAATAAAACCCTCCAGCAGCTAGAAGACCGGTTTTCCTGCATTGGGTTTTTCCGGGGACTATTTGTCCAAAAATAACTGTCACTTTGTTTATGTGTGCATGAACTTGTTCTAGATCTGGATTGGTGGAGATCTGTTATGTGTTTTTCTTCGATTTTAACTTGAATTTATTCAGTTAAGAACTTGTCTAAATAGGAGAAGCATAAGCAAATTAACAATAATAATTTCTACATAAAGTGTAAAGATTTAGAAATTTCCACACCAAAAATATATTTTATTATCTTTGTCTTCTTCATTACATAAATACATAATTACATAGTTAATATGAAGATTGATCCTAGTTACACTTTCCAACAAATCATACTGCTAAATTACTATTTTTCAGTAGAGACTTTATAATTGAATTCATTTTGCGTTTTTTGTATACATCTTTTTGTTGGATCTCAAAATCATGGGTCATACGATATAGTACGACCTAAGTCACCTGATACGGGGATACGGGGATTCGAGAATCGAATTCGGGATACGGTGACCATTGGAATAGGACACTTCCGAGATACGATACGTTATATATTATTTTATATATATATATATATATATATATATATATATATATATATATATTAAAAATTAGATATTTTCTACACAAATTCATACAAATACATTGATTCAAACATAGATTTAAGATCTTAGATACTCATACATGATACATTGATACATCATACAATTGTCAAATTTACTTAGAAAGACAAGATAGTAAGATACTGTAGTTTTCTCATTAAGTCATCAGAATCAAAATGTGTTACATAAGTACACTGCCAATGGCAAATAGAAATAGAAAATACAAAAAAACTACAGTCTCCAAGACTATAAGCTTGAAGCCTCAATGAGTCGGAGTCAATGAGTCATCAATCCTCATCATCATAATCAGTATCACTGTCTTCATCCCGATCATCATGCTCACCACTGCTCTCCTCTGGCTCTGATGCATCCTCCTCCTCTATCATCTCTGCAACTGCTGGTGTGGAGGATGACGCCTCTACTCTATCATCAAATGTGACAGGCTCTAGCACTGACGCATTGAGATCCAAGTTGGCCAATGCCAACTCAACGCTGCTGTCCAAACCCATATCATCAGGAAAGACATCCCACATCTTTGTCTTTCCCTTCAACCAATCCTCCCTCTGCCTGTAGATGAGACGAAAGTTGGTGTGCACATACACCATTGTCTCTGCCCTGGATTGCTCAAGCCTGCTCTTCTTCACACTATACAAATTCCCATATGTGGAGGTCATCATTCTTGTTTTTTTTTATTTTGATGCCGCATTTGCCTCACCAAAAAATTGCTCTTTCTCCATTTCCTTCCTTTGTGTCGATTCAATTGTTGTACAACATTTAATGCCACAACCTAGTATACCCAACAAATGAGCTTTCACACAGAAATGTGTGGAAGTGAATTGGCCGTCACAGATATTGCATTTACATGAACAATTTCCTCCTCCCTTTCCCTTTTTTCCTGCCCCTCCCTCTCTTGTCACATATTTCCACAATGGGTATTTGGGGTCATGAGTTTGTTTTCCCTGCACATTTGAAGCTGTTGTTGCAGCCCCAATTCCAATAGATGAAATACTTGCAGACCTTGATGAAACAAGGATAGGAGGGGCTTCTCCAATGGGGACATTCTTCCCCTTTCTTTGCCCATGTCTTGCTGCCTTTGATTGAGCGATGAATACTGTAAAAAATAAACAAAAATAACCAAATATATAAAACATATGCACATGCAAACACTAACAGCAAACTAAATGAAAAATATAGAGGGACAATGCATTTACCGAATGCTCGAATCTCTTTGAAAAAACTCCCTTTCTCCTTACTAACCCATTCTTCTTGCAAACCCTTGCTCCTTGCTCACTTCACAAACACAAATCGGTGAGAAAGAATGAACGAAATCGCTGTTTTGTAACCTGTTGACCACTCTGTGTCAACGACCCCATAGCAGTACACCCCCATTTTTTCAAATGGGATCCATCATGTTCGAGGTGTTCACACTGTTCAGATTTCATCGATAGTCGACAGTTTTATAAATGATGAAAACCCATTCTGCATGTTTATGATGTAAATGATCTAAGTAAGACCATTATGTATGTAACAACCTAGGTAAGCCTAATATTTTGGTAATGATTTGTATCCTAGGAGGTTTTTTGTCTCATTGATTCATTTGTGTTTCTCGACAGAAGTGATCGACAGAAGTGATCGACAGAGTTTTCCCCTCCAACTTCACCCCAAAGCTAGGGTGGATTTTGTCATCAAGATGCTAAGTGAGTCATAGTGTTTCTATCGAGTCTTTGTAAAAGTAGTTTGGGAATAATCCTAGCTAATTGGCTAGGTTATTTTATTACAAGTTGCTTGGTCTACTAGATCATGTTTTGAGTTGCAGAATTGGGTAGCTATTTGAGGGTCTATACGAATGGGTATTCCCTCGTTATGTGTCTAAATGTATTTATCTTATGTAAAGAGGGTTGGAAAAATAATTAAATTCCCTCTTAGTCAATTAATTAAATTTTCTGGCCAAATTAATTAAAAATCCTAAGCCAGAAATTTAATTAATTTTAAGTTCTAGGTGAGTTAAAATTCTTCAAAGGCAAAATTCGTGGGTCCTTAAAAAATAAATTTTTAAAGGTCCCAGGCCAAGGGAATATTGATAATTTCAAGAAATTTTGGACCCTTGGGCCTTGGGGGTTAAGTCAAAGTCAAAATTTTGAGGTAATTAACTCAAAAATATTATTTTTGAGTTAATTAAAATGGAATTAAATGATAAATTCGAATTTCCTCAAAATTATAATTTCGACGGTTCAGATTAAAAGATGATCAAATCTTTTCGATGGTCGAGATTACTTTGACATGGATCAACTGAACTAGCCGTTGGAGATTTTATCTTATAAATTAGAGGTCTTTGTCAGTTTTTCAATCATCCGATCTCGGAATCGCGCACTTGTTCTTGGAAGCTCTTGTGATTTTTTGATGAATAAAGCATAAAGACTTTGGGGTTACAACTTTGGTGTTCCTTTTCCAGATCTATGTGGTGATGTTGTCTCTAAACTCTGCTATTTCTATTGGCATTTGATGGTTGGTGGCCTTTATGGATTAATCTGCATACAGGTATCTTGTGTAGTTTTCTGGGTTGCTAAAATTGCATTTTGATTTAACGGAAAGATTAGTTATCTGTTTTTCTAAAAATTCTCATGTTTATTTTTTAATCTCTATCAATCTAAAATTCAGATCTAAGTGCGTAGAGATCATTTTCAAGGTTTGAGCGTTTGGGGAAGTCTTCAGTTAGACCAGCCGACTTTCTGATTTCATAAATATGAAAAAGCTCATTGTTGCCTAATTCCCAAGTTTATCTTACGGAATTCTGTTTTTACAAGGTTTTCTCGGGCTTGTGCCTCTCATAATTTCTCCTTTTATTTATTGTGCAAAAATGGTTTTAAATCTGGCCATGAGGGCCTCTAATCTTTAAATTAGCACTGTAAATTTGCAAATATTCTCTAGGGTGTAAGGGTTTATTTTTTGTGTATAATTTTGGGTTTTTTCTGGTTCTGTGCAAGTTTACAGGGAGATTCTCAGAATTTTTTTAGATCTGAGCCAGATCTAGGCCCTGGAGGGTAAGATCTAGCCTCAGGTTCATTTATGCTGGCAGATCTGAATGTTATTTTGCTGCAAAGAAAAAATCTCAGGTGCATCTAAATTAGTATTTAAAAAAATCTGAGTTATATTGGCAAAATTTTAATTGCTGGGTGAGAAGGAATTTCATATGTATTGGTTCTGCTTGAGCTAATCACTCCTGCTACCCTTCACACTGTCTGTACGGACCATGCGGTTTTTCCTGTAGCTTCATTCCTATACGCTGCTCCTTCTTTCATTTCTCTGCGCTACCTGTCTTCATTTTTTTTGAGTGGCTATCCCTGCCGACAACCATTCTCGCATTTCTCCATCCGCATTAGTTGCTCCCTCTGCACGCATACCCGTCCGATTCCTTTTATCGCTGCAGCTCCTCATCCTCATCCGCTGTCTCCTTCCTCTGCGTTTTTTTTTTTTTCCTGCCATCGACCCATCTTCTCCGCTCGCAGCCTTGCTTCCTCTTGCCCTCAGCCGTCTATGCACCTTCACGCAGCCTCTGCCGTCGTTGTCCATTGCCCTCGCTGCCATCCTCGACCTGCAACATCCGCTACCGTCTGTACATACTACAAACCTGCATAAGCACAACCCACGACATTTCATTTTTTTTTTAAACAAGAACATTAATGTTAGCTTTAACATTAGTTTTAGATTTTAGGTTTTAATTAAATTTTAGATTTTTCGTTTAAAACCTTTAGTCTTAGTTCTTAGTTTTAGCTTTTCGATTTTTATTTTTATTTTTTTTATTTTTTATTTTTTATTTTTTTATTTTTATTTTTATTTTTTATTTATTTTTTTGTTCTGTAAGTTAGTTTAGTTAGCGTTAATTTTAATCTTTAGAGTTTCATTTTATTTAGCCTTTAGTTTTGGTTTTTAGTTTTATTTCTAATTGTAACTTTTAGATTTTGGATTTTATGTAACTTTGCTTTAGTTTAGTTTTAATTTTTTTTAGGATTTCAATTTTTAGTTTAATTTTTAGATTTAAAAAAACTTTAAGATATAAAAATAAAACACAAAAATAAAAATAAATAAATAAATGATTTTTTTTTAACTTTTGGTAGGTCTTTAGTTTTTGTATATATATATTTTGCTTTTAGATTTTAAAAAGAAAAAAAGAAAAAAAAAATTATAATATAAAAAATTCCAAAATTCGTAACTTTTTTTTCATTTTTAGACTTTAGCTTTAGTTGTATATACTTTTTTTGGTTTCAGTTTTATTACTTTAGATTTAAAAGAAAATATAAAAATTTAGAAAATTCTCAAAAAAATTTAAATTTTTTTACATAGTCAAGGTGATTTTTAATTTTCTATCTAAAGTTTGACTATAGGTTTCTGAATCGGAATTATTTGGGATATTATAAATTCGGAAATATTGGAAATATCTGGCATTTAAATTTGATGGTACCCTTATGTTAATACTTTTGTTTCGAATTTAAATTGTCGGTTCAACGTATTGTTGGTGCTTAGCTGTGGTTGGTGATCATTGAGCTATTTTTAATTGTGATTTTAAATTACTTGAAGTCGGTAGTTAATTGTTTAAATCAACTTTGAGAATATTTCAAGTGATGATAAATTGCGTAGCTTCATCGAACATTGTTAATGCGTAATTGTGAGGGTGTTTTATTGAATATCATTGTGGTTGATTGATTTTCATAGCAGCAGTTACATATCAATTACTTGATCTTAAATTTATAACGGGACATTTTGACTCCATAGGGCATTGGTTTTAAAGTTTCAAATCTAATTGGATCTGTAAAATCTCATAAATCTTAACAAGTATTTGGTTATCTAGCTGTCTCCTGGATTGGTTGGTCTCTAACCAGTTCTCCTTCTTCTTTTTCGTTAGGGTCTACCTCCCTTAGCTTGCAAGGAGACAACTTATATAGAGAGATTGGGGATCAGGGTGACAGCCCCCGATCTGAGCTGTTGTTACGGTGCCTAGACATTCTGTGCGACAACATAACCCAAAATCACACTTTTTAGACACAGCGAATCCGACTGTACGAGATACCGCCGTATCCGTACAGGGTACGGTCGAGATTCGCCGTACCCTGTACGGATACGGCCATATCCCGTGAATCGGGTACGAATCTTGGAGTATCGTATCCGATATGCCGGATTCAGGATTCGAGGGCCCTGGGGGACGAATCTGGTTTCTTAGAGTATGACTTAAGATATGAAAGTTACGAGTCGAAAACTTGATCATTTTGTAGCGAACAAAGTTCCTACTTAAGTCAATTACTCCAGTAGACTTGGAATATGAAAATATCCATTGAGGATACAAATATTATTATATTAAAAGTATGAATGAGAAAGATGATGCAATTGATAATGAGGGGCCTGCTTATATACTAGGTAGGTGCCTCTTCATGGAAGGTCATGTTCCATTTAGACATGCCTCTTCAACCCTAATTACTAATTACTAATCACTAATACAATTATCATCATTATTTATCTTTATATTATTTCTATATATATTTTATTCATAACATTGCCTTCCTCGTAAAAAAACCTTTGTCCTCAAAGCTTGTTGATGAAGAAGCTTGATCTCTTTTTCTACTACGAATGTCTTCTTGTCTCGGAATTGTCATCTTCGTCGATACAAGTTGATATGATCCTTCGAGTGATGTATAAAATTGTCACACGGAGGAGGGATCAGACCATCTTAGATCAATCTTCTGTGGAATCTTGCGGTGACTGGAAACTTGTGATGAATTATCACATGAACGGATTGCATTGACATTAAAATTCTTCGGAACATCAGTGTGTTGTTTATGTTCTAAATACGTAGCTTGATTGAGTTGTCTACTCTCGTGATGCGGATGTCGATAGGGAACTTTTTTGGTTTGACTTTGTAGAAATTTCTGTTTTTCCACCCCGGTTTTCAGTTTCACCTTATTTCTCCAATTAGTTAAATGCCCTTTCCCATAACCTTGCATTCAACAAGCTGGAAAATAAATATTTTCTGAAAACACAAATTCTGGAAAATTTTCACAGTGCTGGAAATTGCAGAAATAAAAATCAGTAGACTAAAACATCCACACAAAACATTTTAACACAGTGATTTTTGGTCAACATGACCCTGGAAAAACCCCTTACAACTCTTGGGGAAAACTAGTTCGAAAGCTTCTTTTTATTTTCTGAATATTGCTTTTACAGTGATGCAGAAATTTACACAGAAAAAAAATTACAGCAACTTTGAAACATAACTTATCTCGAAAACCCTGCCAAACTCCACCTCGGTTTTTGTGCCCACAAAATAGAAAAATTACAGCAGAAATTACAGTCTTCAAAACTGTACGAACAACCTCGAAAACAATGCTGGAATGGCTGTACGGCCTTCCTCGAAATCTGTAGTTTTATCTCGAAATTCGTGCCCACTTGCCTCGAACTTCATGCTTAGCCCTGCTGTACGGATTTGCTGAAAGTTAGTGCTGCTGCCCTCCTTATTCTCACTGCTCAGAAAATTCTCTTCAGCTTTCTCCTTCTCCTTCTCTCAATCTGCTCATGAAAGAATTAATGAATGAATAGCCTTTTCTCTCATTTTCCTCCTTTAATAGAACTCTAAGTGACTTTTGGGTTATCACCAAATCCAATGGCTGAAATAGCTTTAGATCTAGGGCTGAGATTAAATGCTTTTTTAAATCTCACTTTCTATTTTTTAATTCACCCAACTTTAATAAAGACCCACTTAGTCATTTATTTCCAAAGTCACTTTTCCTTTCTAATTTTACATTAACTTTATTAAAGTCACTTTAAAATTAGACTTTAGTAACTTTATCACTTAAAGTCACTTTTAAATTAGATTTTACTTTATAACTTTATAAAGCTACTTTAGGAGAAAAATTAAATTCTTTTGGACACTTTTCCCTAGGCCAAAGATCAAAGCCTTAGGGAACCACCTGTCCTCCGGTAACCAAATTTCAACACTCCCTCTTACCGAGGGAGGTGTTCCTCACCACACCCATCTTATCTCTAAAGTAGACATGCTTGCCCCGTGGTAAGGCTTTGGTAAGACTATCTGCAACCTACTCATCAAAGAGAATATATTCGAGATTCACAGCTCCCTTCTGCACATAGTCTCCGATGAAGTGATATCTGATGCCGATATGCTTTGACCGATCATGAAATACTGGATTCTTCGTGAGTTTAATGCAACTCTGATTATCACAGTATATCACTGAAAGTCTCAACGACTGACCAAATAAGCCAAACAACATCTTGCGAAGCCAGATGGCCTCACAACTAGCTGGACTGGCTGCCATATACTCTGCTTCCGCTGAACTCAATGCTACTGACTGCTGCTTTCGGCCGAACCACGACACCACTGCCGAACCCAACCCAAAACAGCACCTTGAAGTGCTCTTCCTATCAGAAGCACAACCTGCCCAATCAGAATCAGTGTAACCTGCCAATCTCACTCCATTCCCCTGCCTGTAGTCCATACCATAATCCATTGTCCCCTGCCTGTAGTCCATACCATAATCCATTGTCCCCTGCAAGTACCGCAAAATGTGTTTTGTAGCCACCCAGTGAACCTTCCTAGGCTCACACATAAACTAACTCATCGTGTTGACTGCAAAACATAACCAATTAGCTGTTTGTACAATGTGGGATCCACCAACTCGGAATCCGAAGCATGAAGCTTCTTCTAGTTGGTGATCATCGGTGTCGACATGGGTCTACAATCCTCCATGTGGAATCTGCCAAGGATGTCCACAATATACTTCCCCTGTCCCAGGAAGAAATGCCCCTCCTCCTGCCACACCTCCAAACCCAAAAAGTAATGCATCAAGCCGATGTCCTTCATCTCAAACTTCGTCGCAAGATCTCTCTTGCAGTGCTCTATGAGTCTCTCTGCACCCGTAATGACCAAGTCATCCGCATACAACACCAGAATGAGAGGCTCCTCACCTATCACAATGAAGTATGAGTTCAGATCTGCCTCACTCTTTGTGAAACCCATCTCCTGCAAGTATGTATCTATCCTGGAGTACCAAGCTCTGGGAGCTTGCTTCAGGCCATAAAGGGCCTTCTTCAGTGTGCACACATGGGACTCCTTCCCATGCACCTCAAAGCCCTGTGGCTGCTCAATGTACACCTCCTCCTATATGAAGCCATTGAGAAATGCAGTCTTCTCATCCATCTGGTGGATCTTCCAACCCATCTCTGCTGCTATCAATATAATGGAGCGGATCGAAGTATATCGAGCCACGAGAGTGAAGGTCTCCTCATAATTAACTCCCTCTACCTGGGAGAACCCTCTAGCCACAAACCTTGCCTTGAATTTCTCAATGCTGCCATCTACAACATGCTTTACCTTGTAAAGCCATTTGGAAGTAACCACGGATTTGCCCTCAGGCCTCGGCACCACCTCCCAAACATCATTCTTCATGATAGAAGAATACTCCTCCTACATGGCCTCTCTCCAGACCTGTTGGCTAGCTGCCTCCTCATAGCTAGAAGGCTCAGAGTCAATGATGTTGGCAACCATTGCCATATAGCTACAAAACCTCTCAGGTGGTCTGCTTTCTCTGACCGACCTCTTAGGCCCAGCAACAGATGTGGCCTCTCTCAAGGTATCCTGAAGCTACTTGGGCTTCCTCTTCCCTGAGCACACTTCTCCCACTGGAGAATGAAACTCCTCCTCCTCATCATCAGGAGCCTGAACTCCTGACTGTTTGTCTGTTGTCCTCCTGCCTGCACCTGAATCTGTAGATGTTGAAGTACCGTGTGAACTGTCCATCAGTGGACTCCCTAGTGAACTGCTCTGCATGCTGCCCAAAGCACCACCCCCCTGACTCTGTGAGGCAATGCTCACTGACTGACTAGACATCGTCATAGATGTACCTCCGGATCCCCTTGATCCCTGCCCACTGGATCCCTGCGACTGACGCAGCTGCTCCTGAGAGTCTGGCTGATCCAGATACTCTAACTCTCGTGACCTCCTGAAGGCCCTGTCCTCCTCGAACTTCACATCCCGCCTGACAACAACTCTCCTTTGTGCGGGAATATAAATCTAAAAGGCCTTCGAGGTCTCACTGTAGCCCACAAAGACACCCTTCTCTGCGGTGGGCTCTAGTTTGGTCCTCTTCTCCTTGGGTATGTAGGAGTATGTAATACACCCAAATATATGAAAGTGACCAACAGCAGGCTTCTTCCTAGAAAAAGCCTCCTCTTGAGTCACATGCCCCAAGGCACGATGCAGACTTCTGTTCTGCAAATAAACAGTAGTGTTGTAGGCCTCTCCCCACAAAAACAATGGCAACCCCTGATCATGTAACATGGCTTTGGTAGCCCCTCCGATGGATCTGTTCTTCCTCTCTGCAACCCCATTCTGCTGGGGGTTGTAAGGAACAATGAACTCCCTCCTAATGCCTGCCTCCGCACAATAGTCAACAAACTCTCCAAGGGTGTATTCTCCTCCATTGTCCGACCTCAGGGACTTGATCTTCCGACCTGTCTGAGTCTCCGCAAGAGCTCTGAACTCCTGAAACCGCTTGAAGACCTCACTCTTGGTCTTCAAGAAAGAAATCCAGGTCCTCCTGGAGTGATCATCAATGAATAAAACATAATACTCATATCCACTCAAGGAAACATGAGACATCCGATTGCTCACATCGGAATGAATCAAATCAAGTATCCTAGTTGCTTTGCTGTCACTGCTGGGAAAAGGGGATTTGGCAAACTTGCCCATCGCACATCCTCTGTAAGTATCAAAGTGATCAATACTGAAATCTCGCACACCTGTAGTGATCTCCCGCAATGTCTTCAAGGCCCCATGATACATGTGCCCCATCCTGCGGTGCCAAATCTCACACAACTCAGAACTGCTAGCTCTGTTGTTGGTGCTACTGCTCAATGCCAAAGGGGCTGAAATGCAAACTTATACACCTTTGCATGGCGTACTCCTATCACTCTAGCTGAATCAACTAGAGCGCCCCTGGGATATATCAGCACCTATCCTCTCCTGAACAATATCTCATACCCTCTATCCTCCAATGCTGAGACGAATATGAGGTTCTTCCTCATCCCTGGCACATATAAAACATCTGACACCTTCAAGGGAGGTTTGGGTTCCCTATCAAATGTCAGTGTCCCCACACCGATGCTCTAACAACACTGTCATCACCGAGTACTACCTCTATATCAGTGCCACTCTCTGAAAGCTCTGAGAAGTACTCACGGACTCCTGTCATATGACGTGAAGCCCCACTGTCCACATACTAGATACTCGAAGATGCTCCGCTAGTCGAGGGAAATGCATGTTCCCTCTAAACCTCCGTGGCAGGTGATCCTACACTAGTGGACTCACAAGCACTAAACCCAAACTCTCGGTCAAATCTATCTGAAAAGTCCTCAATCTCTGTTGATGTTGCCATGGTCTGGTTCTTCACCTTCTTCTTCTTCTCCAGACACACCACTGCATAGTGTCCCATCTTCTGACAACTCCAACACTTCACTTTGGAATAGTCCTTCTGTGTGTTACCTTGTTTACCTTTACCTTTGGCTTTGCCCCCACCACTGCTTGTGGAAGCTTGCTTCTTTCCTTTGCCTTTCTTGCCTCCTGCCAACAGTGCTACATCCTCATCCTGCTCAACTGGCTTGGCTGCCCCAAGCTGACCCTTCCTGATCTCTGTTTGAATGTAATCATCCCAAAACCTCTCCCATGTGGGAAGGGTCTCACGTGCACAAACCCCATCAGCAAAGTTCAACCATGAACTGGGGAGGCCATTCACTGCAATCCGCACCAACTCAGTGGATGGAATGACCTCTCCAACTGCTGCCAACTCATCTCTCACATTAGTAATCTTTGTGAGATATCCAACTGCACTATCCATCTTACCCATCTTAATGGTCTTCAACTTCTCCCTTAGGACCATTTTCCTGTTCTCATTAGTACTCTGGTAGAGATTGGTCAAGGCAGGCCACATCTCATGAGCATTTCTCTTTCCTCTCACATGAGGAATGCAATGGTCTTTGATTCCGTCTAGAATCAGTCTCTTACCCTTGTTATTCTTTTTATTATACACTGCCAACTGAACAACATCAGTAGGCACAACAACGGGGTGCTGTGCGGTATGCACCATGACATCTCAGACTTTTGCCTCCTCAAAGATACTCTGCATTCTCTCATTCCACACGCTGTAGTTGCTATGCCCATCCAACCTATCCTCCACCCTCAATCCCAATGACATCCTTGCTATCCTAAAAACTGAAAATAACACTGCTGTAGTAAAGATAAAATTTTTGTGTGAAAAATCAGCTCGCTGGAATTTTTTGAGTGAAAAATTAGCAACCTGTAATTTTTCTCTTTGCTGTCCCAAACTGCACTTTCAGCACCCAAGCTCTAATACCATGTAGAAATTTCTGTTTTTCCACCTCGGTTTTCAGTTTCACCTTATTTCTCCAATTAGTTAAATGCCCTTTCCCATAACCTTACATTCAACAAGCTGGCAAATAAATATTTTCTGAAAACACAAATTCTGGAAAATTTTCACAACGCTGGAAATTGCAGAAATAAAAATTAGTAGACTAAAACAACCACACAAAACATTTTAACACAGTGATTTTTGGTTAACATAACCCTGGAAAAACCGCCTACAACTCTTGGGGAAAACCAGTTCGAAAGTTTCTCTTTATTTTCTGAATATTGCTTTTACAGTGATGCAGAAATTTACACAGAAAAAAAATTACAGCAACTTTGAAACATAATTTATCTCGAAAATCGTGCCAAACTCCACCTCGATTTACGTGCCCACAAAATAGAAAAATTACAGCCTTCAAAACTGTACAAACAGCCTCGAAAACAATGTCGGAATGGTTGTACGGCCTCCCTCGAAATCTGCAGTTTTCTCTCAAAATTCGTGCCCACTTGCCTCGAATTTCGTGCTTAGCCCTGCTGTACGGATTTGCTGAAAGTTAGTGCTATTGCCCTCCTTATTCTCACTACTTAGAAAATTCTCTTTAGCTTTCTCCTTCTCCTTATCTCATTCTGCTCATGAAAGAATTAATGAATGAATGACATTTTATCTCCTTTTCCTCCTTTAATAGAACTCTAAGTGAATTTTGGGTTATCTCCAAATCCAATGGTTGAAATAGCTTTAGATCTAGGGCTAAGATTAAATGCTCTTTAAATCTCACTTTCTATTTTTTAATTCACCCCACTTTAATAAAGACCCACTTAGTCATTTATTTCCAAAGTCACTTTTCCTTTCTAATTTTACATTAACTTTATTAAAGTCACTTTAAAATTAGATTTTAATAATTTTATCACTTAAAGTCACTTTTAAATTAGATTTTACTTTATAATTTTATAAAGCCACTTTAGGAGAAAAATTAAATTCTTTTGAACACTTTTCCCTAGGCCAAAGATCAAAGCCTTAGGGAACCACCTGTCCTCTGGAAACCAAATTTCAACAGACTTTCTCTTATCAGGTGTGGCAATTGTTTGATTTTCTTCTGGCGAGGATGTTGTTGAGTTGGCTACAAGACTTTCACATGGGATGTTCATCATCTGAACTACAACATCTAAGTTTCTATTTTTTTCAACTTGCTTGTCTTCTTCTTGAGTTGTGACATTCACTGCATCAATATTAGTTTCTTTCTCTTCAACTTGGACTTCTACATTCGATGCTTCCTTCTCTATAAACTGTTGCACCTTCTTTTCCAGTGAATTCTTTGTTGAAAAGTGTAACTAGGTTCGGTCTTCATAATGACTAGTAATTATGAATTTATGTAATGAAGAAGATAAATATAATAAAATGTATTTTGTAATGCTTGCCTCATGGGTTTCATGAGCAAGGAGTTTTTATTATAGGTCAAAGACTTCATCTTAATGTCTTTAGCGATTTGTCATCTTGTCATGAATGTATAATTTAGAGACATGTAAATGAAGTGTTGTTACACTTGTGAAAGGACACATTGTTGATGTAAATGTATGATTCAAGACCTTGTCACTAGGCCTCCTCAAGTCGGCTCAAATATAATGAAGAACCCTCTACAATAAGTTGGCTTACCTACTCCAGATGATGTCGGCCTACAAGCTAGAAGTAAGTATCTATATATAAGGGACTGCGACTCCATTAAAGGACATATTCTTGGACAAGTCTGCAATTGATGCGAAGTACAGTAAGGGAGATAGCGAAGGGAAGAAGGACTCAAAAGGTGCACTTAAAGGGCAATCCAAGGTTCGATCTTGGGTGATTGTATTACACATATACTTACAGGAAGGCCGAGACTATCCTTAGGTTCCACAACAACAGAATATACCTCTATGTTTCGGGTATCATATAAGAGGAAAAGGTCACAGTAAAGGACGAAGGTGAAGCTGAAGTAAGACCGAGAAAAGTAAGGGTATGTCGAGAATAGGAGGCTGATATCTCTGTCTAAGGTTGCAACAATGAGGAGACTGATATCTCTATCTTGGGATGCAACAACAAGGAGACCGAGATTCCTCCAGTACATGACAAGAAGTGTGGTGCAGAAAAGGAGGAATTGAGATTCTCAAGAAGAAGCATAGAAGAGCAACTCAATGAAAACATCAAAGGCTATTGACAAGGGTCTTGGAAGCATACTAGTGTCAAGGGTCTTTGTCATGGTCTTGGTACTCGTCAATTGATGATCTATAAGAAGAATGATTCTCAGGTTTTCCTCTCCAAGAGGGAGAGGTTTTGGCCCTGGCTGGAAAGCCTAAATATTTTGTCTCTTGTGCATTTGATAATTGACTTGATGAAGAACATAATAAGCTAATGAAGAACAAGATCTAAGTAATAGAAGCATAACAAGTATAACACAAGCAGTTGTCAAGTAAGAGAATTGAATTAAACATTGCCCTACCAAATTCTCAACATGGAATCAGAGCTAAGGTGCTAAAGACAAGAACGGGCTATTTGGCAAGAAGACACTCAAGTACCAAGAGATCAAGAATCAGTTTTCTATAAAGCAAAAGTCAGAGATCCACATTGAAGAGTCAATCTTCAGTTCTAAAGAGGTTGTTTTTGGAAAGCCATATCAAAAGGATCAATGACCTATACATCAAGAAGGACATCGTTTAGAAGCCATCACCATCAACAATTATTTGGTGTTGAAGTCAAACCAACATTGTTGGAGACATCATCAAGCCACCTTGGTGAAGTCATCGTCCTTGATCATCATCATCATCAAGGATCCAAGGTGATCTACTGCTTTGCACCACTCTTGAAAGAGTCAATCTAAGAAGGAGCTTCTATCTATATCATCATCAACAAGGAAGTTGTTTGTAGAAGAAAAGCATCTATTCAAGTAGTTATATTTATGACTTCATCTGAATTTGTCAAAATTTCTTTTTGCTAAGAAAGCATCAAACTAGTTGGGGTTTTCAAACTTTCTTGCATGGAAGAAAAGGATAGATCTAAATATTATGTAGAATGAAGTCATACAAAATACATGAAGGGAGATATAAGAGCCCAAAGGATTCTTATAAAATCCATAAAGGACTCTCTCATCCCCACGTATCAAAATTAAAATCTTCAAAAGAATTATATGACAAAAATTGGTTTGAGCTATTCTCGGTGAATATTGCAAGAGAAGTAATATCTCTGAGATAAGAACTATACAGGTTGAAGATATCAAGAGAAGGATTAATTTCATACTTTATGAAGTACGAGATCAATTGCAGGAATTGAGAGAAGTAATGTCTGATAGAGAAATGACTACAGTGATGCTGAATGCTCTACCGCAGGGATGGGAAACTTCACTTCAAGCATTTATGGGAAGAAAGAAGCAACACCATTCCAAGATCTATGGTCTCTATGAGAATTAAAAGAGACAAGGTTAAAAGCTAAAGTAAATATAGGATCAAATAAAGAGAATCAAGCCTATGCTGCCATGTCAAGGAGAAAGGAAAGCTTCAGTAAGGTTGGTCCTCAAGAAGAAAAGGAGAAACATGGATAAGATACGATGCTATAAAAGATTGTCCCAAAATTAACAAGGACAAGAGGAAAAAGGAAGAAGCCCATATTGTCGGAAAAATGGAAGAACCAGATTCAAAGAAGCCTAAGAAAGAAGAAGTGAAAGATCTCTATTATGATTGAGATCATCTTCCTCTTTAAAAGGTATCTATCAGGTTGTAATATAGTATGTTAGGAAGCCTGGTATATTAGATAAATGCATCACTCCAAGATTTGCATCATGATGGAAGCATTAAAGGAGGAGCACTCGTTGTAGGAGGATGTCTGTAACACATATGTGACATCTATACTTTAAGTGGCTCTTGGGAATCTCACTGAAAAACAACATTTATAGAAGGCAGTCATCAAGATCAAAGATCATCATTCATAATCAATAAGGAAACAAGTGCTGGCATTTTTCTAATGGAATCCTCTTTGGATTCGCTGATTAGAAAGAAAGAAAAAGGTTTCATCGAGAATTCTAACATGTAGAATTCTGGAATATGATGACATATTGATGAAGCAGGTCAAGGGAATGAAACTCTTCATTCTAAGGAAACCTGTTGTAGGATGACTCAAAAGGAATGAGGTATATATATATATATATGCTAACACTGGATGGCATGAAGTCATGTGGTTGTAGGTAGTATACTTCTATGTTTAGAAGTATGATCAAAATAGAAAGCAGAAACTCTTTTGATGCACGGGTTGCCAAAAGGCATGATCTACACTAGATGAAATCGACATAAGATGTCCACATATGGAATATGAGGTGATTATACAAGGAACTGAACAATGGAAGTTCTTGGGAATGAAAATAAAATTGTGTGGAAGAGAGAGGAAGAGATCGCGAAAAAGTGCAATCATGAAAAGAGGCAGTCAACATCCAAAAAAGCCAAGAAGACTTGACTAGAAAATCTCCTGGGAAGATATGTAGACTCTGATAAGAAGTCCGTAAAAGATGAAAACTCTTGACAATAGATATCTTTCGAGATGTGTCAACATACACGAAGGATACCGATGCCTACAAGAAGGATATCATGGTGCAAGATCATCACTAAGGTAACTTTTGATTTAAGTATTCATATTTATAATTGAATAACATCTGATGAGCTTACGCAGGGCTGCCAAATGGAAGTAGATGACTTCCACAAGTTGATAACCATATGGCAGGATGAAAGATCCTTGGAAGATATATGGTTCGAGAGAAAGCAGCATAACATGAAGCTAAACCAGATGAGAAGATTGATGAATCACTTTGTGATAGAAGACATGGCTCTTGGACGAAAGTGATGGATGATCTGTGCCCTAAGAAGAAATTCCAAAATTGAAGGCTCCTCAATTCATGACATCAACAGAAGGAGTACTTCATGAGCAGCTGGATGTTTTCATCATTGTTGCTGTAGGTCCCTAATTAAGACACTTTTTCTAAAATTTAATATTTGGTTAATACTTATATGTTTGGTTATTTTTATAATAAGTTAGTTCCTTCCCTTTTAAATTTAATAATTCAATTTAGGACTTATGGATCTATATAGTTATCTCCTTTCATTTGATATATATATATATATAATTCCTTTTAATTAATCGAATCCCTTGTATATATATATATATATATATTTTTTTTTTTTTTTTTTTTGAATATTGTATTAATTATATTATGATGTGGGTGTAACAAGTACTCCACAACATGTATTTGTTAGATTTTGGTAAATTGGCATTAGCTTATCCTTTTATTAATTAATTCATTACCTTATACTTGAACATTTTCCATAATTAGTTAGTACGCATACTAGTATGTAGCTATCATATGCATGCTAATATTTTTATGTTCCTGATAACTCAAGGTAGGTCATTACATTTGTTTTAGCATGATTTTTTTTGGATGCTAGAGGCTATCTAGAGCCTATTTGTTGATGTATTTTCGGTTCATAGATGGATTGCACTCGATACTATTTTGGTTATGTGCACCTGTACATGCTATGTAAATGAGAACTTTTGCATATTTGTGTATAAATGGTTTGGATTCATATGGATGCACATGAATATATATGTTTTTCTTTAAAATATGAATATTTTATGTTTTTTTTTAAACTGGTTTTTTTTTTTTTAATCTTTTCGGTTTTTTACTGGTTCCCGGTCCACAAGGTTTTTTGGTTTGATCATCGGTTCGGTTCTGATAACATTGGTATAAATATCTTGAAGTTGTTTTGTTGCTGCTATTAAGGGTAGCAAAATTTCTTCTAGGTCTCCTTGAAGAGCAAGTTGCCTTTCTCAAGATTATCTTTGACACCATTTCTCCCAATTGCTAGGCACTGGCCTTAATCCTCGGTTGATCACCTTCAAACCCTTTTCTTTTCACCCTTTTCCCTTTTCTGCTCTAACCCTAGAAGGTCCCTTAGGGCCTAGTGCGAAATACATTAGGGTGGTCACCTTCAAGAGAAAGTTGGCAAGCAACTGTGCTGGGGTTTTCTCTAGGTGCCCTCAAATTTTGAAGCTTATCCCGTGGCTAGATTTGGAGAAATCTCAAGCCTTAGTTCCAACATCATTTCTGCTCCTATGTCTCTTTGGTTAGTGGTTTTCCATAGGTTAGTTACATTTGAAAACTCATTGGAAGTTAATCATTCATTGGACCTATCTTACCCTTGCTTGTCTTAGGGCATCCTATTCCTTGTTCATGTCTGAAACCCTAAGTCTAGTTTGGGCACCCCTAGGGCTCTCCTGTGGTCCCAATCATTGTATGATAACATGTCGCTAAACTTTGAGATAGACACTTTCTTCTCTAGGAAGCCTTGATCTAGGCATACCTCTTCCATTGAGTATCCCTTTCATCTAGGTCTAGGCCTCCTTCCTATAAGCTTTTCTTGGAGAGCCCATATTTTGCTTCTAAAGCAAGTAAGCCATTATCTGAGCCTCTCCTTTGAATGGGATTTGGAAATCACATTGTATCTTGTCAGTTGTCACTGACCTTATCCTCCTAGTGATTTCCTCTAATCGGTGAAAGTCCGTAAAGAGTAGGGGACATTGACTGAAGTGATAGTGGGTCCTTGTCCTGTTGTTGCCATTTGGTCTAGTAGTTGTCCTTTAGGTACCTCTCGTAGGACCCCTGCTAGATTGTGTGGTAACAGGTAGTTCCACTTACTTGGAAGGTACTCGACTTGGTCCTCTTGAAGTTCTCAATTTGCTTGCTTGAAAGATTCTTTGACTTTGGAATGGATATTTTTGTGTGCACATGCCACCAAACAGTGCTATTGACCCCCATTGCTCACCTCTTGACCTCCATCGACTCTATATTGACCTTCAACAACTATTTCTTTTGACTATATCGGCTAGTAGAAAGTTGCTGTGGACGCCTTTGCATTTCCTCCGACATCCATGGGTATTTTTCCTTGATTTCACCACAATTTGTTGATATTTTGGCTTGATTCCTACTCATCTAGGTCCATTGGCTAGATAAACCCTTGTGTTGCCATCCTTTGACCATATGTATCATGTCATGATATGCACGAGAGATGGATCTCTAGTGCCATAGATGATCCTTAGAATTCACCACGTGGGATTTGTCCATCTCATTTTGTAGACCACTTTTGATGTAATGCATGTCTTACTCTGTCAAGTCCTGCACTTGTTTTAGCACTTGGAACCCCAACGTGCCACTAGACCAACTTTGATTGCCTGCTTTTGATTAATGTCTTCACATTTTGGGAAAATTTGATGTGGCATATTATCTTCTCTTTATTTTGAGCATTTTGAGACAAATTTTACTATTATACTTCTGGGACCACATGCATCAGGAAATGTGTGCTGCCTTGGGACATGTGAACAACTGAAATTGTGAGATTGTCACATTGAGAACTATCTGAGCAATACTGCACCAAGGCCAAGGACACACATTTACTCTATGACTCACAACCATAGGGTAAGACATAGGTGCACCCTGACACAGGTTGGACTGGCACATACACTCGTGATCACCACCATATAACCAAGGCTCCCATAAACCATGAGTCCCAATAAGATCCTTCCAAGACCCTCCAATCCTGTCCAGGACGAGAAGACCTGGGACTTAGCCCAAATGGACTGTCCATTTGCCAGCCATCACATGTCTTCGGACACCTAAGTTCAAAGATTCACATGGTTTTTACATGGCTTTTGACTTGCGACCTTGTGCTTACAATGGCGATAATGCAAAGTGAAAAAATGTATGTACCCCTGTTGGAATGAGGGTTAACCAGACTGTCAAAGCCTGTTATTGCTTGCTCATTAATTTTGAAGTGAAATCTGCTACAGGAAAACAACAGCAAACTGATTCACTGTTCACTGTTCACAGTTCAAACAGTGGATGAATGAACTTATAGTATATACCCTTGCCTTCTCTTTTCTATTCTGAGAAGAAGATTAGGTGCAATGAATCTGGCCACATGCAGAACAGCGCCTCCATTGAAGATGATCTGAGGAATGCGAGCATGTGCACTACTCACTAGACTGCATATGCCTAACTGAACTTAGATTTGATCTAAAAATTAGAAAACTGCTTAATAGAACTGAAGCTAACACATGAAACTGCATGCATCCTCTTTTAATTAACCGAGAATTGACATGCAAACTGCTGAAAATAGGTTGCTGAAGATAGAACATCAGTCCACTCTTATAAGACTGATTACCCTGTCATAATTAATGTGTTGAACTGCTGAAGAAGAACTGTGCCCGTACTATTGTGTTGAAGTTCCCAGATCTGTTCACCAATGTGCCCGGATCTACAGAAGACTATTCAAGGTACAATCTAGCAGGGGTAGGCCTATGAGAAGAGAAGGTGCAGTCATACATATGGACAGACAGAGAGAGACAGATTGAGGGTAACTTCATATATATGACATTATATATAAATCTTGTGTGTGAAATTTAGAAACTCGACCAACTCTTATTTTCTTTTTGATGTTGCATTTTCAACTAAAATGAAAAAATCTTTTCTTATGCTGTCATTAGGACATTTGCTACTTTGCTTACTAAAAATGATGGGGAGAAGAAGAATAGAAACATTGTCCCCATTCCTCTTGATTATTTGTCTTAAAGAGAAGATGGACACTTGAGATGTCTTGCATGTTTGGTATGTCAGATACATGGATAGTCAAAACCTTTCAGTGTCAATATTAAAGTATACTAATATTTCTATGAATTAAATGCAGCAATATGGAAGGGAAATAGTATCCAGGTATCTTGGTTTGGATGTAAACCATTCTGATGTTGAGCAAGTCTATCTTGCACTATACAAAGGTTTCATGGAGGTATGTCTTTTTGGTTGAGTTAAAAAATGACTATTGTGACTTCATTCCATTTAACATGCATATTTTCCAAGACATTCCCTACCATACAAATATAGTACTTCAAATAGAAAGTAATCAAAAAATGACTATTGTGACTTCATTCCATTTAACATGCATATTTTCCAAGACATTCCCTACCATACAAATATAGTACTTCAAATAGAAAGTAATCAATATTTGAAATGTTGCATGTACTGTCAGTACATTTTGGCCTCAGAAAGAAGTTCATTTCCTTCTTCCGTGATCTGTATCTTAATCCTTCATATGGCACATTCTGACTTGGGAATTTGTTAGGGATAGGTGATATGTAGTAATTGTGTTTTAAGTTTTTAACTGTTTATTCAGAGGCAGACAGATTTTTGTTTACAATGGCATAGTTGTGTAACTGCAGATATTGGATGCCAATATCATAGGAAAGGTGCCTCATGTTTCAAGTCAAGGAAAGAAACAATGTAGTTCTGAGTTACCTAAATGAGCTAAATTGTGTAGGTCCAGGTAGCTAACCTTGTTAATTTGCATGTTTTAAGCAGGAAATTGATGCTGTAGATAATGGAATCAATCAGTATGACACTGAAAAACCAGCTAGATATGAGAGAAATACATATTTGTCAGCAAGGATTTCTAGAATTAACCCTGACTGGATGGAGGAAAACACTGCTGATAAAGAGGACCGCCTTTTCCATAATGCTATGACGGTTGCAGGAAATGAATTTGAAGAGGTATGTTTCTGAAGCTCTCTGTATATTATCAGTGGGATATATGTATCATGTTTTTGATCTCTTGGTACAACATCTATTCATATGTTTCTAGTTTGGTATATGTGAGGATCACATTCATAAACTCTAGTAGTCTATGATGGCTGTGGGCATTGTTACCCACCAACTGTGGGTAGTGTATATGGGAGAAATATTTTCTCCTAAATGATCCTCAGCCGGCAGCCAGCAGCCCCTTGCAGCCACCAGATAGCTCTATGTGCCATTGTCTCTGCCACCTGAGCCAACCATGTGGTCTCTCGCACACTTGTTATGATTGTATGTTTGAAGGTGGGTTTTTCGACCCCGAATGTATGGATTTTCATTAGTATAGTTGAGTAATTTTCCTTACTTGTCATGGGCACTTTTGGGCATGGATTGGTGGGGGGATTCGGCGGAAAGAGTGGGATAGGTTTGTACTTTTATCTCCACTGCCTGATTGCATGGTTAGCCTTGTATCTTAGTCTCGTGGGATTTCCTTTATTGGCCATTAGCTTTGGGGTTGGCACTACATGGGAAATCCCAAATTTGGTTGCGTGGTCCCACTTCCTGTTACCATACACATCACTCTCTTCCACTCATTTTAGCCAAATTCATCTCTTTTCCCATCCGGGTCCACGTGTCCATTGGGTCCACATAGGGTTAGCCTCCCCCTCCCCTTGTCCACACCTTGGGTTGGGCCTGGAACGATGCCTCAAAAGTTGATGCAGCTAAAAAGAAAATTAAAAGCTTAATTTGGCCACTTTCAACAGGAAATGTACCACAAAATGCAAAATATGGCCAGAACATACAAATTTAGCACGTGGGCAAAAGCCAAACATGAGCTCTACCCCTTATCCATGGCCATCACTTTGTTTCCTATGGGCCCTGGATGAGCCGCCGCCATTATTAAGGAACCCATGATTGTCCCAACCCTTGGTGGGCGATGAACTGCCCAACCTTAAGGGGGTATCCATTGCTATATATTACACAACATGCTCTCATTTCCTTGAGCCCTAAGCAGTTATGAAGAAAAATCAATCAAAGGAAAAAGGCATATGAAGAAGGGTGGAAAAACAAGGGCCGGGGTAGCTCATGTACCACGATTTGATGAACTGCCCCACCTTAAGGGGGTGTCCACTGCTATATATTACACAACATGCTCTCATCCCCTAGAGCTCTGAGCAGTTATGAAGAAAAATCAATCAAAGGCAAAAGACATATGAAGAAGGGTGGAAAAACAAAGGCCGAGGTAGCTCATGTGCACTCATATACCCAAGTGTGGGCTTCCCTTATTATAGCTACCCTTGTACCATAACATGTGGTCGAATGATTCCCCTGATCCCCACTTTGTTCCATCACTATATCATTTGCCACCTACCACTGGAGGGATGTACCAAGGACATGTCACCCCCTTTAAAGGTTTAAACCACCTAATAGGGTCCTTGATTATCCCTCTTATTGGGCTTGGAGATATTTATACATGCCGAAGTTCACTATGGAAGGGTATGCCACCATGAAGTGCCCCATTGATTCCATGAATTGTGAGCTCTTTTACTTGATTATTCTAATGATTTGTTGTATTGGAGGGGAAGGGGATGAATTGGATCTTATGCAAGATGGCAGGTGGGTCTCCATTTGGGGCTTGGTTTCCCTATACGAGGTCCTAGCCCTCTAGAGGTCCAAATTGGCACTTGTAGGGTGAGTGTTGAGAGCCATGGGCCTCCGCCATAGCAGAGAGTATTTCATTGATCCCCAACACCACTCATTGATTACTCATGTTCCACCTTTTGGATGAGGATGATGCACCTGGTTCAACTTGTCCAGCCGACTCCACACTTGCACCATACACTTGGCAGATGATCCAGGGTCCAGATGAGGGCTTATGACATCACCCTAGCCCTTATAGATGACTTACGTGCATTTTTGATCCACTTGGAGACCCATGAGATGTCCTTGTGTCCCTTGCACCCACTTGGGGGCACCACAGGGATTTGCTTGGGAACAAGGGGCCAACCCTTTGTCCACTATGCTTGAGGTCCATTCTCACATCGTGGCACACTTTGGACTTCATTAGGCCTCTTCAAAGGCCCAACGACTGAGTTTATTGATCATTCTACTCCCTTGAGAGGCTTATTATTGTGTTATTGAGCTATCTTGGTGGGCTTGTCACCAAGGGATGCTATTATTGCACATTATTTTATTATTTGGGGCTCAATTAGGCAAATCGAACTCATTAGTGATTGTATAAATACAAGTGAGGTGATTTATTTTCATCATCATCACTTGGATTGGGATTTAGTAGCTCTTGGGAATTTCACATTCCCTTTTGGAGGACGAGTTTGGATGATATGGATGGATTTTGATGTTTGGATCTATCTCTCTTGTCTTGGAGCTTCATTATTGGCATAATATGATGATTGGATAGACTCTTTTGTACATGTAAGTAATATTTTCGTGATTGTTCTTGTTATTTACTTTGTGACATGAATGTTGTTGGGATTTTCACTATACAAGTCTGAAATTTACTGCTTTCCTATGCAAAATTGTGGAAATTTTGATCTTTTATAGCGTTACATCATTGCATGGGCCATGTATGAATGGGTGAATGTTCCTAGAGATTATTTTGTTGAAATACATCTTGAAAAGTCATCAATTATTGCATACCGAAGTATAAAGATCTCAAGTAGCTGCTCTCATGCCCTAATGCCATGCGAAGTTGCTTGAAGGCCTCATTGATGTTGAGATTTTGTGTATTTAGGGTAGCATCAGTTGTGCTCTAGCTCCCAAATTTTGTGGAGGAATAGAGTACACTTGATCTACAAGACCCATAAATTGATTTGGGAAATTTCATCTGGTTTAGGAGATATTAAATTAATTAATTATTTTAATGCATTTCCTAAGTTAAAACTTAGGGAACTTAAATAATTAAAGTGAATTTAATTAAACATGTGATGAATCTGTCTTAAGTCACATGGATCAAGCTTTCTTTTAATCTTAGCCATTGATTCAAGATCTGATTATGGCCATTGATTTGTCAATAAGAAAAGTATAAAAGAAAGGCTCGGGGTCATTTGTAAAGACACACAGAGGCAGAGCACTGAAGCTAAGCTGAGATTCTAGGGTAGGGTTTGCTAAGAATACTCAGAAGTGTTTCAACTGCAGAGAGGGGAATTTAGGCCAAGGAGATGATCTAATCCCGGGGTCTAGAATACACAAGAGGCAGAGATCAACTCAAGGATAGCGCAGAAGAAGGCAGTAGCAGCGGCATCAAGGACAACGCAGTCTCTCCAAGGACAGTGTGATTTTCAGCAGGAAACCCTCAGGGGTTACGCAGAGAACCTTCAGGGGCAGCGTAGTGACTGCGTCACCCAGTCTGGGGTAACGCAGTCCCTTCCGGAGTAGCACTGTGAATTTTGAGGACTTCAGAGGCTGACGCAGAGGCTTTCAGGGGCAGCGCTGGGGTGTCTAGGCCCTAATCTTTGCTGAGTTCTGTAAATCCCATTTGAGGGTGTGGATCAGTCATTATTTTGGCCCTAGATCAGCTAGTGAGCTGTAGATCTAGTGTTTTATTTGTCGGTTTTTCCAAATCTGGAACTAAGATTTGTGTATTCAGAAATATTCTTGATAATAAAACCCTCCAGCAGCCAGAGACCAGTTTTCCCACATTGGGTTTTTCCGAGGACTATTTGTCCAGAAATAACTGTGTCACTTTGTCAATGTGTGCATGTGCTTATTCTAGATTTGGATTGGTAGATATCTGTTATGTGTTTTTCTTCGATTTTAACTTGAATTTATTCAGTTAATAGCTTGCATAAGTAGGAGGAGCATAACCGGATTAACAGTAATAATTTCTGCATAAAGTATAAAATTCAGAAATTTCTACAATTGTTTGGGTAAACCTCTTCCAAACCATAAATTCTCTCGACTTCATATCTCCCAAAGGATAATGCACCGGTCCTTCCATAAGTGGTCACTTCAAACTCATATTTCTCTCACTTATCCTTCTCTTTCTAGGCCTAGCCTCCATAGGTCATCTAGGGCATCACTTATATCACGTTCTAGCCATCAAAAGACTTCGATTTCTTGTCCATTACTGCGCTAGGGTTTCCTCTAGAGGTCCTCCAAATTTCACAAAATTTCGAAGGTGGGATCTTGAGATACTGCAAGCCCTAGCCCAAGGATCATTTCTTGCCCTAGGTTTCACTTGGCTAGTGACCTCATTTGGATCATTGTATTCTATTCTAAAATTATTTGTCCTTTGATCCTCTTCTCTTCCACAATTACGTCAACCCCCTCCTTGATTGATCAATTCTACTTCCTTGACCTAATCCTCGGTCCACTTGGTCCCGTGTGGTCCCACAACTTTACAACCCCAACTCCACAAGATCATATAAAGATCAAGTATCCATATGGATTTCTAGGCCTAGGAATCATCTTTACAAGATACTTTTCCAAAACCTAGGCTCAATAATCCTCTTAGCCCTTCCTATAGAGCCTATCACCTTGCTTTCCAAGTAAGAAAGCCATATAATTGAGTCTCTCCTAGGAATAAGCCTTGGGAATCACCCTTTGTCCTCTCATTAACCCATCCATTATTGTGATTCCTCTTATACCAAGTCTCCTCCCATTGGTGAAGGTCCGTAAAGAGCAGGGAGCCTTAATTGAGGTGATAGTGAACTATCACTCCATTGTTCCCCTTGACCTAGTAGTTTCTCTATAGTAACCCTTCCTAGGATCCCTTCTAGTTTGAGCGGTAACATTTTGGTGCTGTTGTCGAGGCAGAAGTAGGTCTACCTCCCTAGTGAATCATTGAGGAATTGATTCATAAACGACATTTCAATTAATCCTCTGGCGACTCCACAACATTCTTCTTAGAATGGAGAACCCTGAAACCGTGATATACCATCAAAGAAAGGATGAAAAACCCCACACTCCATTCTTTGACAAAAGGATCAATAAAAGGAAGCAAAATCATGATTTTTTCACTCCTTTAAACCTTTCCAACATGATTGGGGCCCTTTTTAGTTCTCCTCTTGAAGAGCATCTCTTAAATTTTGAATATCAAACATGTGCTGCATCCTATAATGAATTCACCTGCATGACCTCCTTTGTCATGACTATAGTAGGGGATGCTTGAATATGGTATTTGTCATTACCCCCATCCTCCATTTCTTCCTGGGGAGATTTTGTTGGTACATTTAAGGGGAGGTGGGTCCATGAAAAAGATGCAGTTGAGTTGTACAAAGGTCCCTTGTCTAGCAAAAAGGGTGATAATGAATCCATTGTTGAATTGTTAACCAAAGATTTAACATGATGATCCATTCTATTCCCCAAGAGCTAACCCACCCAAAGGAGGTGACCCTAGCTGCATACTTCAACGCTTTCACAAGGAAGTTTGCCTTCGATGTTAGAAACAAGAACCCTACTAATCTCATCCAAGGTCAATACATTACCTTTGACCTAGATCAAGCCATGAAGCAAGCCTCCATTAACATAGTGCAAGTTGATGATCTTGATATTCCCACAAGTGGAGAAGAGCCATCTCTTCATGAAAACGAGACTTTGCCTGAGACCAATACAAAAAAAAGGAAAGGTTACAAAGGAAAACCTCTTGACTTAGCTACATTAAACCTTCCCCTAAGGATGGCCTTGGACATGCATGACCCTTTCTATATCACCTTAGGGATCAATGACCACACCTTGAGAAATTGCATTTTGAATTATGGGGGCCCAAATCAGATCATGTCTTTGAGTATGATGATGAGGCTTGGACTCAGTATTTCTAGGGAGTGCACCAATAAATTGATCTTGAACTATGACGAGTTCAAGGTGCACGGGATAGTGGAAGGAGAAAAAGTTGTTTCATACATATTCGAAAAAAAATTCACCATAAACATAGTCACAGTAGAGATAAACCCTACGAGGGGAATGATTGTGTCCAAGCAACTGGTCGAGGATCTAAACATGTCCAGTAGCGAGGATAAGTCTACCATATACCTCCCTTTGAGTAAAAAATCTTATGTATCGATTCCTAGGCATGAATTTTCTGCCCCCATGATCACTTCTTCATAAGATCACGATGAAAACCTAAAGGAAGAAAACTTTGAGCTCGGGGAATGGATGATTTTCAAGAACGAGCATGTTAGAACTTTACCCCAACAAGGAATTTGGGTCATGTATTTTGATGGGGCTTGTTCTAAAGCAGGGGTCGGGCTGGTGTCATTCTCTCCCCATCTAATGAATATTGGATGATTGTCCTAAGACACCAATTTGCATGCACCAACAATGTGGCTAAATATGAAACCCTATTATTAAGCCTTGAAGCTGACCAATGTTAATTTTAGATAACAATGGTATGTTCTATGCTTAAGAGCAATTTACTTCAATTTTTCTTATTAGCCCAATATCAATTTCCAGATTAGCAATCACATTAACTTCATCACATTGATAGTAAATGCAGATAAAACATAAATAATAAGCAGAAGAGAAGCCAAGACAAGAGGACACAATATTTGGCGGATGCCAAGGAAAACCCCAATGTGGGGAAAACCCTTTGATCAAATCTTATTATTTTTCAAAAGTTCAGCAGAGAGAGAGAGAGTACATCATACAAATTTACTTGCCCAAACACTGTCAAAACAATCCAGTCAAACAATAGTCAACAGGATGCCCTAACCAGAAAGTCAAGATCCGTCAAACCAACAATAAATCATCTCCAATGTGGCTCGGTCAAACACAGTCAACTCGACCTCCAAGGACAATCAAAGTCTACCCAAAAACAGTCTTGAAATCTTCAGTCAAACTCGATCAAATACAATCAATGCTGTTGTCAACGTAGGTCAAACTGCTCCAAATGTCTCAGGATTTGTGCCAGCCAATGTGACCTCAAGAAATCGGACCTGCTGGTAGAAAGACGCAATCAAATCTGAGGTGTTGACCCTTGGTCAACACTGGTCATCTTGCAATCAGCCCTAAAACAATCCTGAAATTTCCTCCTGAAATTTCAGCCTCCTGCCACACATGTGAAGAGAAGAGGTGCTCCTTTGTTGTACGACCCAATCAAGAGAGGAGAGAGAATCTGTGAGATGAGATGGTGTCCAAATGAGGAGAGGGTCTCTCTTATTTATACAATTTGTTGAGAGTAGAGACATGATCCAGAAGGATCCTCCAATTGCTCCAAGTTCCAATGTTTGAGTTGTTCTCGGAAATAACGCCAAGCAATAGAGCCCGTCGTTTTGAATCCGGCGGTACCTTCGGTTTTTCATTTGGCCTTTGGATGGAGAAGAAATTGACCGTTGAAGTTTATGACGAACAGGTGAAAAAGAGGCCTTGCTAGTCATGTGGCGTTCTCACAGCTTGACATGTGGCTGTGGTTAGTTCAACAGGTGCAAACACTGATGTGTTGCAGGTGCTTGGTGAGATTTTGGGTTTTGGTTGGTTAAAGATTCATATTTCATGTCATGAGTGCATTAGTATGTTTATGGCGCATTTTCAATGTCAAAAAATTAACCTAAGGTGCAAACCATGTTGAAAAACCTATGGAGCAATGACATTATAAGGTGGGCACATTTTTATGTGCAAACATATGGTTTTAAAAACCATACATTAAACAATTGTTACGGTGGGTATGGTATAAAACAAATGATGTTGGTAAACATTATTGTATAGACTATGGTTCAACGTATACAACAACATGGTGGAATTTTAAAGTTTAAACTACACATAAATGCCAACCCGATAATGGAGATCTGGCATTGTAATATTTAACTGAAGATTGGCGCGCAGTGTAAACAAATGGTATGTCGCGGGTTTGTAACCACCGAAGAATTGTGATAACCGTCGGGATATGGCAGTCACATACCACGGGTTCACGGTTACAGTTTCGCTGGATTGTTGAGGCAGCACGCCACGGGATACGCCATGCACCGTCGGAGCGGGGACCTAGTGAAGCCACTGTTATGCTTCGAAAATGCCAGTCTGGTCACAAGCCATGAGTCAACATTTTATATCACCGTCATTGATTTGTTTAAACTCTGTTATATTGTTTGTTATATACCACATAAATGGCGCAGAGGTTATATTGAAGTTACACCATATGTTAAACTTTGAATAAATCTATTTATGCGGCATACAAAGTTGTAATGTATTAATGACACATGCGCCAAGGTTAGATTGTATTAAGTTATATGGTTTTGTTTTGGATGCGCTAACCTAAGGTTGCATTGGGGTTTTGAATATCAATGCACCATGTAATCACAAGTTCACCAAACCAAAAACAACTTTCTATGTATAGCCCGAGAGGTTCGACCCTGGAACCTGCCCGAGGTCTTACAAAACCTTAGCCATTGCACTAGTGGAGAGGGGAGTGAACAATGAAACTTTGGACAAAGATTTATGTATGCCTGCAGATGCTCTTTTGAGCGTATCTTGGCCATCCTTGGGCCTTTTTGAGAACAGAGACAGGCATTGGAAAGCTGAGACAGAAGGCTTCTGTTTGACAGTAACCAACAGTGCCTACATGCATAGATTAGTTGGTGAAATTTTATTTAAAGAAACTCTTTGGAGCATTCCTAATATAACAAAGGCCCACTTGGAAGTGGACCCAGAGACATAGTCCAAGAGGGACGAACTCTGTAATCAATGTTTGTTGTGTTTGCGTTTTTATTTTTGTTGTGTATGCTTAATTGTTGTTCTCAAGTTTATGTTTAAGGCATAACAATAACTCATTTTCCTTCATTCATCCACATAAACGCATCCTTAGTGAAATGTGCAAATAATCAATCTTGTAGATTTCAGATCATATTTTGGTATCAAAGCGAGGTTGATCATGTATAGCAGGATATTTTCCAATGAATGTTGACTAGATCCAGGTCGCGACATGGAGAAGGGAAACTCGAGGAGACAAATCCAAAGATTGGAAAGAGGAAAGTCATTCGAAAGATGACAGGTGAAAACGAAGGAGAAGCTCCTGAGACAAAGAGCGAGGGCCAGTTTCAGTAGATGTTCCTTAATATGCAACAGATGATTGCAAAGCTTTATGAAGACAAGAAGACTAGAGATGCAGCTTCATCTTCTAGAGCCTCAAAGGAGAAAAAGGGCAAGGAGAAAACTGATGGTAGTGGATCTCCTTCTTCTCCATCTTCGTCTTCTTCTTCTTTATCCTCTCACAAGTCTAGTTCAGATTTAGATTTAGAATCGAAGAAGAAAAGTAAATCTCCTTTATTAAAGCTTGATGTTAAGTTTGAATTGTCGATATATGATGGTGAAATGAATCCTGAAAAGTTAGATAACTGGGTTAAACAACTTGAAGTATATTATAGAATTCAGAATATTGATGATGATTTTGGAAGAATTCAGTTAGCTACACTTAAAATGGGGGGAACAACTTTGATTTGGTGGGAAAGTAAAACTCAAACAGATTTAAAGCGTAAAGGAAAAATTATCTCTTCATGGTCTAAGTTTATTAAAGCTCTTAGAAAGCAATTCTATCCTTTAGGATATACGCAACAGGCTGTAATGGATTGGCAACGTTTAAGGAAAGGTGAAGGACAGAGTATGCAAGAGTTTACACAGGAATTCAGGAAAAAGGAATTAGCACTTGATATTCCATTAAACACACGAGAAACTTTGTTAAAGTATATTGGAAGTTTGCATTCTTATTTGCAACAGACATTGCTTATGTTTAATCCAAGTGACTTTGATGAAGTATGTGTGCAAGCCATTCATATTGAGGCAGGGGGCAGGCCGTTTCAGTTAAAATTTTCAAAGAAACCATTCAAGCATTCAGAGAACAAGGATTCCAGAGAAGACAAAGGAAATAAATCAGCAACAACTAAGGATGAAGGAGAAAGGCCTATGTGTACTCATTGTTAGAGGGTTGGACATGATGAATCCAAGTGTTGGCAGCTTCATCCGGAACTTAAGCCAAAGAAGTTCCTTAAGAAGAAGGGTGAAATGAAGGCTAATGCAACAGTCCAACAAGATTTGGGATCTGACTTCGGTGACGAAAAGAAGATAACCGCTATGGGTCTGACAGGTGATCCTTCTGAAGCTAGTTCTAGTTCTACTTGTTCTGCATCTTCTTCAAAATCTAATAATGTGTTTGAACATAAGAAGAGAATTGAGTTGTTTCACATAAGGATAATATCCAAGTACACTAAAATTGACACATTATTTGACAGTGGATCACAAGCAAACTTAATATTTGAGCAATTAATATGGAAATTGGGATTGGAAACTAAAGATCATCCAAAACTTACCCTTTAGGATGGTTAAAGGAAAACACTCAGATGCATGTCACAAAACAGTGTCGATTAAAGTTTGCAATCACAGTTAATTTTGTTGATGGAGTTGATTTAGATGTGATTCCTTTGGGCATATGTGGAGTTGTGTTGGCTAGTCTTTATCTTTATGATCGAGATGCCATATTCTATAGAAAGGAGCATAAGTATCATTTTTTTAAAGAAGTAATTGAATACATTGTCAAGGCACGCAAAAGTAAGACAAACTTGGATTTATTCAATGTTGGTCAAATGAAAAAACTTGTAAGTTCAAGTAAAAGGTATTTTCTCATGTTTGTTAAGAAACAACCTAATGATAAGTACGATGCTTTTCAAGGATGTGATTCTCAGTTTAAGGTCAATTTGGTTGAAAAAGTAGATTCTTATACATAATTGTTTAAAGAACCAAAAAGTATCCTTCCAAAATGAGAAATACAACATGAGATTCAATTACTATCTGTTGCACATCTTCTGAATATTGGCATGTATCATTTATCAGTCATTAAACTGGATTTAAGAAATGGTTATCATCAGAGTTGTATTGCAGAGAATGATATTCTTATTTTCAGTTCAAGTTGGGAAGTTAGCAGTTTCGTGGGTGCAGTTCAATATGGAAGGAAGTTTGTTTTTCCTTTCTTCATGCTTTAACAAGTTTTAAAGTCTCCTTTTAGTGGAGAGGAAAACAACAAAAAGCATTTGACACTTTAAAGAAGAAAATTGTTTCAGCTCCAATTTAAGCTTTGCCAGAGCTTCAATAGCCATTTGAAATAGAAGTTGATGCTAGTAGGAAACATTTTCTAAAGCAGTTGCAAATTATCCAACTTATGATAAAGAATTATATGCATTAATGGAAAGTGTTAAAAAATGGAAACTTGATTTAATGGGCAAAGAAACAGTGATTCATACAGATCATCAGCCACTTCAATACCTTCAATCTCGAACTAAGTTGCAAAATTTTCGACATTATAGATGGATGGGTTTTTTGCAATAGTTCCACTTAGTAATCAACTATAAGAAAGGTACAACAAACAAAGTAGCTAATATTTCAGTTATTCTGCAAAATAGTTCTTTAGCACATGGAAGTTACAATGAACAATACTATGAAGATTCTGATTTCAAAGATGTTTATGAATCACTAACTCATGGTGATCAGGTGGTAGAAGTGGATTATCATGTTCATGACAGGTTATTATACCATCTTGGCAAGTTGTGCATATTGCAGGGTAAAAGGAAGTCCGCACTTCCAGGCGTGGATATGTTGAGTGAGACTCAAAGGCATGAATCCAAACAAAGCAAGGTGGATGGAGATCATAAGGGTGAGAAAGTTGTACACTCACCTCATGCCTGCTTAAAATCAAACTTTTAGTGGTCTACAAGCTTCCAATGGAGAGGAATGATCCAGGAGGATCCTCCAATTGCTCCAAGTTCAAATGTCTCAGTTGTTCTCGGAAATAACGCCAAGTAGTAGAGCTCGTCGTTCTGAATCCGGCGGTACCCTCAGTTTTTCATTTGGCCTTCGGATGGAGAAGAAATTGCCTGTTGAAGTTTATGATGAATAGGTGAAAAAGAGGCCTTGCTGGCCATGTGGCGTTCATACAGCTTGACATGTGGCCTTGGTTAGTTCAACAGGTGCAAAGGTTGATGTGTTGCAGGTGCATGGTAAGATTTTGGGTTTTGGTTGGTTAAAGATTCATATTTCATGTCATGAGTGCGTTAGTATGTTTATGGTGCATTTTCAATGTCAAAACATTAACCTAAGGTGCAAACTATGTTTAAAAACCTATGGAGCAAAGACATAATAAGGTGGGCGCATTTTTATGTGCAAACTTGTGGTTTTAAAAACTATACATTAAACAATTGTTACGGTGGGTATGGTATAAAACAAATGATGTTGGTAAACATTACTGTATAGACGATGGTTCAACGTATACAACAACATGGCGGAATTTTAAAGTTTAAACTACACATGCCAACCAGACAATGGAGATATGGCAACGTAATATTTAACCAAAAATTGGCGTGCTGTGTAAACAAATGGTATGTCACGGGTTTCTAACTGCTGGAGAATTGTGATAACCGCCTAGATATGGCAGTCACATACCATGGGTTCACGGTTATAGTTTTGCCAGACTGTTTACTCAGCACGCCACGGGATATGCCACACACCGTCAGAGCGGGGATGCAGTGAAGCCACGGTTATGCTCCGAAACTGCCGGTTTGGACTCTAGTCACAAGCCACGGGTCGACTTTTTATATCAACGCCGGTTGATTTGTTTAAACTTTGTTATATTGTTTGTTATATACCACATAAATGGCGCAGAGGTTGTATTGAAGTTACACCATATGTTAAACTTTGGATAAACCTATTTATGCACTATACAAAGTTGTAATGTATTAATGACACTTGCACCAAGGTTAGATTGTATTAAGTTATATGGTTTTGTTTTGGATGCGCTAACCTAAGGCTGCGTTGGGGTTTTGAATATCAATGCACTATGTAATCACAAGTTCACCAAACCAAAAACAACTTTCTATGTATAGCCCGAGAGTTTCAACCCTGGAACCTGCCCGAGGTCTTATAAAGCCTTAGCCATTGCACTAGGGGAGAGGGGAGTGAACAGTGAAACTTTGGACAGAGATTTATGTATGCCTACAGATGCTCTTTTGAGCGTATCTTGGCCATCCTTGGGCCTTTTTGAGAATGAGGGCAGGCGTTGGAATGCTGAGACAGAAGGCTTCTGTTTGACAGTAACCAACAGTGCTTGCGTGCACAAATGAGTTGGTGAAATTTCATGTAAAGAAATACTTTGGAGCATTCCTAATACAACGAACGCCCACTTGGAAGCGGACTCGGAGACGTAGTCCAGGAGGGACGAACTCCGTAATCAATGTTTGTTGTGTTTGCGTCTTTTATTTCTATTGTTTATGCTTAATTGATATTCCCAAGTTTATGTTTAAGGCATAATAATAACTCAGTTTTCTTCATTCATCCACATAAACGCATCCTTAGTCAAATGTGCAAATAATCAATCTTGTAGATTTCAGATCAAGACACATCTATTGGGTCTTCACGAGCCTACATTAGACTTCTGGCTGACCTTGACAATTTCCACATGTGTGAGAAATAAATTCAAAATCATACTTTTTCTCATCCAAACAGGATGATCTTTAGATCAATCTTACACCTCTCAAAAAGAGGAATCCAATAAAAATATCCTCTCCATTATATGAGCTGTCCAAGGTGGAGTTTGGCCTTAGTTGCCAATTTTAACACTCCCTCTCAACTAGGGAGTAATCTACCTGCCAATCCATCTATCAACTTGTACCATCTCTCTCATCCCTGCACTGCTCTGTTGAACTATGAAGAAATAATGAAGAAGAATTTGATCGAGAGTGAGTCACAAGACCTTGCCACTCTCCACTGACCCAAAGTTAGTCCAGAAGTAAAACCTCAATTAGACTTGATCCTAGATCAAGTTGTTGAGCACCATGCATCCTAGCATAGAGAGTACGACAGTACACGATGCATCCATCGGTAGTGCTATGGTCTCTATCCTCATTTCCCAACTCATTGGCCAGATGAGAGGTACTTCCCATGAGTCCTAGACTACATGGGTAGGACGTATGCTGGGGTACCAGCAGGAGAAGGTGAACCAATCATCCTGCTCATATATCAACCAACAAAGGGGTATCACAAGAGAAGGTGAACCACTCATCCTGCTCATGTATCAACCAACAAAGGGGTATCACAGGGGAAGGTGAACCACTCACCCTGTACACAACGCACCACTAGGGGAAGGTGAACCACTCACCCTATGGTCGCTCGTGGCTCCAAGAAGTACCCCCAAGCCCCCCAAAGCTCCCAAAGCTCCCAAAGCTCAATGTCCAACTCATGCAAGACCCTCATAGGGGGGTCTTTCCACGACTCCAAGTCTCTCACAGAAGGTTAAGAATTTGACCTTCCCTATGGGCTTCGTGAGAATATCTGCGACCTACTCATCAGTCCGAATGTGATGGAGCCTTACTACTCACCGTTGTACCATATCTCGGATAAAGTGGTACCTGATATCAATATGCTTGGAATGGTCGTGGAACACGAGATTCTTTGAAATGAAAATCCCACTTTAGTTGTTGCAGAAGATCATAGTGGTATCCAACACATGCTCAAACAACTCACTAAAGAGCTTCTCAACCAGATATCTTCACAACAGGCCATACTAGATGCAATGTATTCGGCCTTGGTGGTGCTCAAAGCAACCGATTTTTGCTTCCTACTCATCCAGGATATCGAAGCAAAACCTAGTGAGAAGCAACATCCAGATGTGCTCTTACGATCCACCACACTGCCAGCCCAGTCAACATCAGTATATCCATGGAGCCTCAAATTCCCGACAGTGTATTTCAATCCATAGTTGATTGTGCCTCGGAGATATCTCAAAAGATTCTTGATAGCAATCCAGTGTATGTGATGAGGCTCGACCATAAATTGACTCAACGTATCCACTGCGAAGCATATGTCCGGACAAGAGTTCACCAAGAACATCAGGTCCCCCACAAGTTGACGATACTCGAGGGATTGCTTCAACCCATAGAGGGTCTTCTTCAACCTGCATACATGTGACTCTCGGTCCACAACTTCAAACCCTTCGGGTTGTTCTACATAAACTTCTTCCTTATTCGAGCCATGTAAGAAAGCACTTTTGACATCCATTTGATGTAGATTCTATCCCTTAGAGGCAACAAGGGCAATAATTGAACAAATGGTGGTATATCGTGCAACCGGGGAAAATATCTCATCATAGTCCACTCCTTCCTTTTGAGAGAAGCCTCGAGCAACGAATCTGGCCTTGAACTTTTCAACACTCCCATCAGATCCATGTTTGATTTTGTAAAGCCATTTCGAGGTGACAAAAGACCTGTCCTTTGGTCTAGGGACCACATTCCAGACATCATTCTTCATGATCGATTCATACTCTTTGTTCATTTTATCCTTCCAAACTTGTTGCTTCACGACTTCTTCGAATGTTCCAAGCTTAAATTGAACAATGGTGCTCATGGCAACTAAGTACCCTTGGTACCTGTTCGACTTCTTACTTTCACGAAATGTCCCCCTCGATGCAATATATCTCTCAACGTCTTCGAGAGTGTCTCTGAGCCATTAGGGTCTCCTTTTCGAGGAAGAGGGCTCACAAGGAGGTGGATCAATGGGATCCATTGGTCCTTCATCATCGGCACGGTTTGTCCTTCAGTTGTTCTTGCTTTCCTGCATCATCATCTTTGTCTTTCTTCGGAATAGGAAGATCTCTAACCTTCCCAAGGGCAACATCTTCATTGAAGGTGACATCATGACTTATTTCCACTTCCCTTTGACTAGGCACATAGATTCTATATGCCTTTGAAGTTTCATTGTAGCCCACAAATGTTCCCTTCTTCCCAGAAGCATCCAACTTGCTTCTCTTTTCTTTCAGAACATGAAAATACATGGGACTACAAAAACTTCTAAAGAAACATCAGGTTTCTTGCTGGTGAAAACCTTTTCGGGAGTTTTGGAGTCCAATGCTTGATGTGGCTATCTATTTTGAACGTACACGACAATGTTGGAAGCTTCTCCCCATAAGCACTTCGGTAGGCCTTGGTCATGAAGCAAGGCACGAGTAGCTTCAATGATGGTTCGATTCTTCCTTTCAGCAACTCCATTTTTTTAGGAGTATAAGCAGTAGTGGTTTCCCTCTTAATGCCAACTTCTCTAGAATAGTCATTGAACTCACTTGACTCATATTCGGTTCCATTATCGGTCCTCAATACTTTGATCTTCTTCCCTATTTGATTTTCAACCAAGGCTTTGAAAGAGCGAAACCACTTGAACACTTCATCCTTCTTCTTCAAGAATTAAATCCAAGTTTTGCGAGAGAAGTCATACACAAAAATAGCATACTACAAATATCCTCCCAAAGATGTTACGGGCAATATACCAGACAAATCAGAATGGACCAATTGCAGAATGTCGGTGGTCTTGCTATCACTTGAGGGGAATGGTCCCCTTGTATGCTTCCCTTCGACACAACCTTGACAAACACCTTCGTGATCAACTTTAAACTCGGACATACTTGTGACCATCTTCCTAGCATCGGGAAGAGCTTTAAAATGAAGGTGAGCAAACCTCTGGTGTCATAATTTGGATTGAAGAGAAGTGTTGCATGTCATGGCTCCCAAAGGACTTCCTCCAACCTGATAAAGGGTATCAACCCTGAATCCAAGAGTGATTGTCTCTTTGAAATTCCTTCCAAAAAGTACCTTTCCATCAATGAATGCCACCTTGAATCCTTTGTCTTCCACCACCGAAATAGATACAAAATTCTTCTTCAAGTCAAGTATATATAATACATCTTGTAGATGAAGGATTTGACCTTGATTTAAATGAAGAGTAACAGTCCCTGTCCCTTTCACGAGATAGGTGGCATTGTCTCCAAGTATGATCTCCAAACTGGTTTCCTTTTCAATTAAATGTGAGAGGGCCTCTTTGTACTCAGTGAAGTGCCTTGAGGCACCACTATCAATCAACCAATTATCGAAGGTGTTCGGAGGAGAGGTAGTAGAGAGGGCAGATATAAGTAAAATTCTTTTTGCTTGTTATCTACAACATTAGATTCGTCATACGTGGAGTTTCTCGATCTTTTGGGAGGTCGACCATTTCCATATTGTGCAACGGGAGCATTTCTCTTTCCTTTGTTGTTGAACCTGTTATTCCTTTGATTTCCATTTCTCTTGAAATTGTTGTAATTGTGGTCATCATCTCGTGGTGTATCCTTTTTATTAGGACACTCTCTAGCATAGTGGCCAAACCTGTTACAATTGAAGCATCTTCCCTTTCTTCCTTCTTTGAATCTCGGTCTTCTTTGACCTTGTTTTCTTGGACCAACATTGTTCTTTCTTTTAGCATGAGTAGAGAACATAGTATGATCATTCCGATTTGAAGGCCTGTCTCTCTCCATCATCCTTGTCTCTTCTTGAGTGCATCTAGTCAACAATTCATCAAAACCTGGAATCCTGTCATTGTTGAGGATAGTGGTATTGAATACATCCCATGCTCGAGGAAGACCTCCAAGGGAAATAAGAGTGAGCTCCTGGTCGGCAATAACCTCTCCAATAGATAGATCATTTTTTATTTCGGTAATCCTCATGAAGTAGGATTGGATGGATTTCCCTCTATCCATCATGATGTCCTTCAACTTGTTCTTGAGAAAGAGGATTTGATTTGCGTTGCTAGCCTTGAACATGCTAACCAACTTTCTATACATCTCCTTAGATGTGCCCAACTCGGAGATGTAAGCAACCAAATGCTTTTGAATGGAATCTTTGATGATCTTCTTAGCTTTGACCTCTCCTTTCTTGTACTTTGATATAGTGGCAGTCAGTGCATTTGAAGGAGGCTCAACAATCTTTCCCTGCACATAATCCATGACTTCATTCTCTTCCAAAGTCAAGTAAAGGGACATCTTCCATGCATGATAATCAGACTTATCATTGAGCTTGTCCTCAGATTTGAAGTAAGATGAGGAAGCCATTGAATCTTGTCCTAGTCCAACAAATCTTAGTGATTTCTTTTCTCACCCTTGCTTGGGCTTTGTCTTCACCTAGGCTCTGATACCATGTTAATTTTAGATAACAATGGTATGTTCTATGCTTAAGAGCAATTTAATTCAATTTTTCTTATTAGCTCAATATCAATTTCCAGATTAGCAATCACATTAACTTCATCACATTGATAGTAAATGAAGATAAAACATAAATAATAAGCAGAAGACAAGCCAAGACAAGAGGATACAATATTTGGCGGATGCCAGGTAAAAACCCTAATGTGGGGAAAACCCTTTGATCAAATCTTCTTATTATTCTTCAAAAGTTTAGCAGAGAGAGAGAGTACATCATACAAATTTACTTGCCCAAACACTGTCGAAAGAGTTCAGTCAAACAATAGTCAACAAGATGCCCTAACCAGAAAGTCAACGTTGGTCAAACCAGCAATAAATCATCTCCAATGTAGCTTGGTCAAACATAGTCAACTCGGCCTCCAAGGACAGTCAAAGTCAAACAAAAACAGTCTTGAAATCTTTAGTCAAACTCAGTTAAAGATAGTCAACGCTGTGGTCAAAGTAGCCTGCGGTCAATGCAGGTCAACCTGGTCCAAATGTCTCGGGATTTGTGCCAGCCAATGCGACCTCAAGAAATTGGACTTGCTGCCAAAAAACTGCAGTCAAATCTGAGGTGTTGACCCTTGGTCAATGCTCCTGCAATCAGCCATAAAACAATCTTGAAATTTCCTCTTGAAATTTTCGGCCTCCTGCCACATGTGTGAAGAGAAGTGATGCTCCTTTGTTGTATGACCCAGTCAAGAGAGGAGAGAGAATGTGTGAGATGAGATGGGGTCCAAATGAGGAGAGGGTCTCTCATATTTATACAATTCGTTGAGAGTGGAGACACATCTATTGGGGCTTCATGAGCCTACATTAGACTTCTGGCCGACCTTGACAATTTCCACGTGTGAGAAATAAATTCAAAATCATGCTTCTGCTCATCCAAACAAGATGATCTTTAGATCAATCTTGCACTTCTCGAAAAGAGGAATCCAATAAAAATATCATCTCCATCATATGAGCTATCCAAGGTGGAGTTTGGCCTTAGTTGCCAATTTTAACACCCAAGCAAAGAAGATTCAACAACTACTAATCATAGGTGACTCTGACTTTGTTGTTTCGCAAATAAGAGGGACTTTCACCACCAAGCATCAAATACTTATACCATATAGGGAAAGGATTGTCCACATGATAAAGGATTTCAAAGAAGTTTCCTTCCGGGCTGTTGACCGATGCCTAAATTGCCTAGTTGATGCCCTAGCTGTGGCAACATCTACCTCTTCTATAGTTGAAAATGATACGTAAAAGCTAGGAATATGTGTGGTCGATACCATCTATAGACCTTCGATTCTTGATTATGAAGACCATTGGCCTGTTTTCGAAGATGACAAAGACATATATAACTTTCTCCAAAATCATGAAGAACCCCTCAAGAGAACAAAAGACATAATCAGCGAGCAACACTTCGATAGGGATGATCATAGCATGACCAAGCCCGATAGTCATGATTCACCTGACACAGTGGACCTAAACCTTAGATCCGAATCTTCTCCTCAAATAATTAAGATTGGAAAAGGTTTGTCTAGAGAAGAGAGGAATGAACTCGAAAAATTGCTAAGAGAATTCAAGGATGTGTTCACTTAGTCTTACGATGATCTAAAAGCCTATAGCCTCGAGATTATTTAACATACCATCCCTCTCAAGGAAGAAATAAAACCCATTAGGAAAAAGTTAAGGTGAATGAACCCCAAGCTTGCCCCCTTGGTTAAGGAGGAACTCCAAAAAATGGTTGGTGCTGGAATTATTGCTCCTATACAACATTCATCCTAGATTTCCAACCCTATGATCACTCGCAAAAAGACTGAAAACATTAGAATGTGCATTGATTTTAGGGATCTCAACCAAGGGTGCCTAAAGTATAATTACCCGTTGCCCAATGCGGAAAATCTACTACAAAGGATAACCGATGTCATTTTTGGATGGGTTTTCGAGATACAATCAAGTCATTGTGAAAGAGGAAGATCGTTTGAAAACCACCTTCACCACACCGCGGGGAACTTACATGTACCTTAGGATGCCTTTTGGTTTACTCAATGCTGAGTCTACTTTTCAAAGGGCCATGGATTTCGCTTTCAGGGACCTCATTGGGAAAATCATGGAGATATACTAAGAGGATCTAACTTTTGCTTCCAAAGAAAGAAAATACCATTGCAATCACTTCAGGAAGGTATTCAAAAAATGTAGACAATACATATCCCTCAATCCTTAAAAATCGGTCTTTGTTGTCGACAATGGTAAATTGCTTGGGCATGTGGTGTCTAAAGATGGAGTCTACTTTGACCTTGAAAGAATCCAAGTAATCAAGGATATTCCTCCCCCAAAGGACCAAGGCGCCTTGAGGTCCTTCTTCGGAAAAATCAATTTCGTAAGAAGATTCATACCCAACTTTGCTGAGATCGTAAAACCCATGAATGACCTCTTAAAAAAGGCACTCCTTACATATGTGACCATACGAAGAATAGTGATTTTGAAGAAATTAAAGAAAGAATTGCCTCTGCCCCTATCCTAGCGAGCCTTGATTATACCAAGGATTTCATCATTTATTCCTCTGCCTCTAAAGATACTATTGCTGGCATACTTATGCAAAAGGAAGACGAAGGGAGAGAGAGACCCATAGCCTTCATAAGTAAACCACTCACTTTGAAATGCTGAGACAAGATACACTATCACTGAAAGGCAAGCTTATGCCCTTGTCAAGTCTCTCAAGTATTTTATAGCATATGTGGGATACAATAAGATATATCTATATGTCCCCTACCCCGCTGTAAGAGATGTGCTATCGCAAACTGATTGCCTTGGATCTAGAAGGATGTGGGTAGCCAAAATCCAAGAGTATGACCTTGATATCCATCCCAAGAAAATCATCAAAGGTCAAGGCCTGGATGAGATGTTCACTGAGAATAATAATGAAGTCGTTAAAGAAGGGGAAGAGGAGCAGGTATGTGCCACTTCTGTTGAACTTGAATGTGACGATTGGTATAGGGACATCATTTACTATTTACGCAATCTATCGTCCCTCCTCACCTCATTGGTCACAAAAGAAGAGCCCTAAGATTGAAGGCGTCTAAGTTCTGTTTAACTCAAGATGGCCTTGGTTGGATGAGCCTTGATAGAGTAATCCTTCGATGTGTTAGTAGGGAAGAATTAGAAAAACTAATGAAAGAATTCCACACTGGGTTTTGTGGAGGACATTACACTGCTAGAACCACTATTCACAAGATCCTGAGGGTTGGCTACTATTGGTCGACCATTTTCATTGACACATTGAACTTTGTCAGTGTTTCTCTGCGCAGAATACTCTGGATGAAAACGTGCCATTCCTTTGTGACTGCATTGAGGGCCAACCTTACCATCGCAGTAGGCTGAGGTGTGGACCCCACGGCCTCCAGCTGATCATGAGTTTCCTAAAGCCTCGAGAGAAACAGATCTATACGCTCCCCCTTCTGCATATGTGTCTACTGCAGTTTCTACGCTAAGTACATCTTCCACTGCTCAGAGGATCCTTCGTATAGTGTTGCTAAGGCTTCCCACATCTGCCTAGCTGTGTCCTTGCTAGCTATGTGGGACACTATGTGATCCTTCATTCCATCAAGGAGTAGCCTCTTAGCCTTCGCCATCTCAGCCCTGTACTTCTTCAGTGGATCTGGATCTGTAGGCATAACTAGCATACCTTCCACGAAAGCCTTGAGATCGTATTCATCCAGAAGGCATTTAATTCTCACCATCCAGATCACGTCGTTGGAGGCTCCCTCCAACCGATCCTGATCTCGTAGCCCGTGAGCTGCCATCTCTGTCGTCTAGAAAATGTCGAATCTACTCCTTTTGCTCCTCTGTGCAACGGTGGACTGGCTTACGCACTCCTTGTTGGAGATGGTAGATCTGCCACCTAGATCTGCTGCTCAGCTCTCGAAAAATAGAAAAATAGAATTCCTCGGCTAGGAATTCTCTGAGGAAGAAGATTCCCTCACTGTGCTTCTTCTCTGTCTTCTGACAACTTTCTGCCCAACAAAAGTTGCCTGCAGAAAATTGTGTCCCACTAGCACTAACTTGAGGCTTTGCGCTGCTCCCTCTGCCACGAAAAAACTTCGATCTGGAAGCCCTTCCTCTCTATCGACTCACTCAGAGAGAGACTTTCCTCGAAAATTCAACCCTCCTGGCCCAGACTGCGCAATCCCTTTGGGGATTCGAACTACTGCCTCTTGAAGCTATTCGACCTCTTGCCTAGCACTAGCTCTGCTCTTCTTGTTTCACCTGCAACGTGTTGAGATTTTGTGGTGTTGGGGTAGCATTAGATGTGCTCTAGCTCCCAAACTTTGTGGAGGGACTAGAGTACATAAGATCTCAAGACCCAGAAAGCGTTTGAAGAAATTCCATCAGGTTTAAGAGATATTTAATTAATTAATCTTTTTAATTAAGGACCCTAAGTCTAACTTAGGAAAATTAAACTATTAAAGTTAATTAAATTAAACATGTCATGAGAATGACTTAAGTGACGTGGATCACGCAACTTCTAATATTAGTCGTCGATTAGAGATTAGATCATGACTGTTGATGTTTCAACGAGAAAATTATAAGAAGAAGGCTTGAACATGCACACTAGCAGAGCACTGAAGCTAAGCTGAGATTCTAGGGCGTGGTTTGCTAAGAATTTTAGAAGTGTTTCAGCTGCAGCGAGGGGCAGTATTGGTGAGGGGGATGGTCTATTCCCAGACCAAGAGTACAACGAGGGTAGAGAAGGAGCATACCAGAGTAGTGCAAAGGCAACAACTACGTAGTCCAGCGAAGAACACAACATGGGTAGCACAGAGGCAGTAGGAGCCATGCAGCGCTGACGCAGGCCCAGTTAGGGCAACACAGGGGCAACGTAACCCCTTCTAGGGTGACACAGGCCCTTCCTGGGCAGCGCAGACGCTGACGCAGACCAAGAAGGCTGACATAGAGGGCTTCAAAGCAGCGCTGGGGTTTCCAGAGGCCGAAAAGGGGCTGAGTTCTATAAATCCCATTTGAGGGTCTGAATCAGTCAGATTTTTCTGTCTCCATGATAGAGGTATTGCTGCCTTTTATATTTCTTTGTCGGGTTAATTTGTTTGGTGCCTAGATTTGTTGTACTTAGAATTTGCATAATAATAAAAACCTTCCAGAAGCTAGCAGCACTGGTTTTCCTGCATTGGGTTTTATCGAGGACATTTGTCCAGAAAATCCTTGTGTGTCACTTTGTCTTTGAGCATGTTATTCAGTACTTGATTTGTATGTGTAGGTTGTTAAATGTATTTACTTCGATATTAATGCTGAATTTTTTAGATTAATAACTTATGTAAGTAGGAGAATTAAATCAAGATTTAACAGTAGGGTTTCTGTTTAGTAAATTCAGAAATTTTCACATGGTATCAGAAATATTGCAGATCAAACTGAATCTCCAGCGAGATAGTTGAAGAACTATGAGTTGTAGAAACCAACAGCAGCAACAGATAAACCGGAGAGGGCAGCGCAGCAACAGAAGGACGCAGAGGTAACAAGAGCCACGTAGGGGCTGATGCAATCCCAACTAGGTGACGCAGAGCCTTCTAGAGAGTTGAAGGAGCAGCCTGCGCTGTGCAGAAGCTACGCTAAGCCAGTCTGCTCACGTAGAGGCCAGCTAGGGCGACGCAGTCCAAAATTTTGATTGCTGTGCAGAGTGGCGTGAACCGAAAGCTAAGCTGTAGATCTTCAGCAGTTGCTGGTGGGGTGAAGATTTTGCTGATGCAGAATTGAGCCTAAGCTAAGTTGACAAAGAGCGGAAGGAGAACAGTTTCTCAGAAGATTTTATCAATGTGGAAAAAGTCGGAGTCGGGATTAAATCGGCAAGGGTAAAAAAGTTGAAAAAGTCGGCAAAGTCGGGACTTTTTCGAAAAAGTCGGCAAAAAGTCGGCAAAATTAAAAAAATACAAAATTATTCAAAATTTTTCAATTTTTTTAACATCTAAAGTATCCACAACATCAAATAAATGCATTTCCACATAAACATGTAAAGAAAGCTAATATATAATATGTATATGAAGTCTAGTGCTACATCACATATCAAAATAGTGAATCGAGTCCTGAATCTTGAGTCTCAGTCTCAAGAGTCAAAATATCAACAAAAAATATAATAATGTATATCATGAGTCATGTCCATGTCATAAAGTAAGTCACTAAGATGAAGATCCCCTGCCCCTTTTACGGGAATAGGGAATGGCTTTGCCTTTTCCTTTAGAGGAAGAAGGCTCTGCCCCTCGGAATACAGATGGACCCAGTCGTCCTCTAGAAGCAAAAAAAATAGGTGGCCTCTGTGCTCTGCCACTGACGCTGCCACTGCTACTGCCCATCCTAGATGGTGTCACCTCCTCCTCCACATCCTCCTCCTCCACATCCTCCTCCTGCTCTGCCTCCTGACTCTGCTCCTCCTCCTCTACCACTGGCTCCTCCTGCTGTGCATCTGCTTCCTCCTCCGGCACTAATGCCTCTGGATCCACATCTAACCAATCAGGGGTCGATTCCATGACCGACCTCTCAGTCTCGACCCTCCATGCAGCAGTGGTATCAATATTGTCCAATGAAATGACATCCATATCAGGAGTTTTCTGAATTTGTCTCATCCACAATCGAAGATTGTAGTAGACATACACCATGTCATTGAGACGTTGGGATTCCAATCTGTAAAAGTGTCATAGATTATAAATTAGTACTTGGAAAATTTATATAGTAAAAATAATCAAATTATTTCAAAAATTTAATTTGAAATTTTTTTACCTATTGCGCTTTTTGCTATGTATTTTGTCAAAGACACTCCAATTGCGCTCACACCCAAAGGAACTGCATGTCTCGCTGAGCACTCGGATGGCAAGCTTTTGGAGATGGGGTACTCTACCACCATAGCTTGTCCACCAAGCATCTACAAGTTAAAATAAAAATGAGAAGCAAAAATTATGAAGAGACAATGAATTATTAAATTTGAAAGTTGAACAATGAAAATTGAAACAAACTGAAGCTTACCTGGCATTTTGGTCATCCTATCCTTAATAGCCATGGTAAAACCAAATGTGCCACCAGCCATCCAATATATTTCCATTTCTTTGGAAATTTCTTCACGTTCTTGCTCAGATACCACCATCCTCTCAACACATGTGAAGAATCCATCCATCACCTCGGCATCAAATCTGAAACCACAGGAGTAAGAAAATGCGGGGTTGAAGTAGATACCTGCAGCATGAATGGGGCGATGGAGGGTATTGTTCCATCGGTCATCAATCACTCTCCATATGACCCGTTGTTTCTCTAACCCCTCATCTCCCTTATCTGCATAATAAGCACGAATGGCTTCTTTGGCCCTATCCATGGCCTCACAAGGGCAGCCCATTGCGCAAGTAATCAACTAACCTCACAAACCAGGAGGTAACTCCTCAAATCAGAATGTGTATTAGCTGAAGAATGTACATGCATTTATAGATGGAGGTGAGGCTATTGGGATTCATCTCCCAATGACTCTTGGCCTTCCTTATTTCCTAATATTAAATAATATACAATATTAAATGTGCACACCCATCCCATAGGATTAGGTGTCAACATTCCCCCCTTTAATCCGAAGGGATGTTGGTGAGTCCAAGCATCGATCCGAACTTTTCAAACTTTTCTCTTCCAAGTGCTTTGGTGAAGATGTCAGCAGTTTGCTCATTTGTGGAACAATGATGTAGATGGATGGTTTTGGCCCGAACATGATGTCGAATGAGATGGTACTTTGTATTGATGTGCTTTGTTCGATCATGGAACTTTGGGTTCTTGGCCAACTTTATTGCAGAAGTGTTGTCGATCATGAGTGGAGTGGAATACATTTGTTTCATCTCCAAATCTTCCAGGATTTTCCGGAGCCACACAATTTCCTTTGTTGCTTCAGCTGCTGCCACATATTCTGCCTCGGTCGTGGAATCTGCTGGAACTGACTGTTTGCGTGATCTCCATGAGACAGCTCCTGATCCAAGACCCATGGTGTAACCTGTAGTAGACACGCCTGTTTCTTTGTCGCCATCAAAGTCTGAATCAGAGTATCCGGTCAAGATGAAGTCGCCTACCTGTGTATATTTGAGTCCAAAGTCTTGAGTCCCCTTCAAGTACCTTAGTACTCTTTTTGCAGCAGACCAATGTCCTTCACAAGGTGTCTGCATGAACCTTGAGAGGATCCCAACAGCAAATGAGATGTCAGGTCTGGTGGTGGTCAGATAGATAAGACTTCCTACAAGCTGTCTATACTTAGTTCCATCCTCAAATTCCTTCCCTTCAACTGATGTGAGCTTCAAGTTTTGTTCCATTGGAGTGCCTAAGGGTTTACAATCATCCATGCCAAATTTGTTCAAGAGCTCTCCAATGTACTTCTTCTGAGAAAGAAAGATGAATTTAGGATGTTGAATTACTTCAATACCCAAATAGTAATGAACATGACCCAAATCAGTCATTTCAAAACCTTTCTTCAACTCTTTCTTCATCGATGCAATATAGCTCTCATTGTTTCCTGTTATCAAAAGATCATCTACATATACCACAAGATATACAACTGTTTTTCCAACTTTCTTAACAAACAAAGTTGCATCATCAAGATCAAAGTGTTTGAAGTCAAGTTTCAGAAGATGCTCGGTCAATTTCTCATACCAGGCTCGTGGTGCTTGCTTGAGGCCATACAAGGATTTTACAAGTTTGCAAACTTTGTGTTCTTGACCCCTTATCACAAATCCTTCTGGCTGGGACATATAAACTTTCTCCTTTAGATCTCCATTCAAGAAGGTTGTTTTTACATCCATCTGATGGACTTTCCATCCATTCTGAGCTGCTAAGGCAAAGAGAGTTCGGATGGTGGTCCATTTTGCTGTGGGAGCAAAAGTTTCTTCATAATCAACTCCTTTTTGTGCGAATCCTTTTGCCACAAGCCTGGCCTTGTGCTTGTCAAGTGAGCCATCTGCTTTGTACTTGTTCTTGTAGACCCACTTACAGCCAATTGGTTTCGTTCCCAAAGGCGGATCAACCAGCTTCCAAGTGCTATTCTTTATCAAGGCATCATACTCCTTCTGCATCGCTTCTTTCCATTCATCATGAGAAGCGGCTTCTTTGAAGGAATTTGGTTCATGATCTGTAGACAAAATCAATTCACAGTTATAAGCAATATCCATATCAACAGGGGAATCATAATTATCTACATCACCTTCGATTTGTTGAGTGGAACTTCTTGTTCCTGTTTTTCCAACCTCATCGGGATGAACATTCTCCAGTGTCTTTGTCAGCCATTTGGGAGGACCTTTCTGAGATGGCCCAGGCTGGTCATTTGACTGAGTTGGGATTGATTCAAGATTCAATCTCCCAATTCTGTCGATCACATCATCCAATGTGTCATCCGTGGTTGTTTCTTCATGTGGGGGAGAGAGTGCTTCAGGATATGATTCCACAGTTTGATTCAATATCGGAATCCCCCCTTCAAGGTGTGGAATCACATTATCAAATTCTTGGAAAGATTTTGCATGTGTGAATCTGTCCAGGCGATCAAGTTGCCGCTCAACAACCTTGTCACTCTTGGAAGATTCAAGAAATATGACATCTCTTGCTATCACAAACTTCTTATTTGCTTCATCACAGAGACGATATCCTTTGGAGGTATTGGAGTACCCCAAGAAGATACATTTTCTGCTTCTAGCACCAAGTTTGTTCCTTTGACCCTTGGGTATCAAGGCATAACAGGTGGACCCAAAGACCCCGAAATGCTTTACCGAAGGAATGTGGCCATGCCACATTTCAAAAGGAGTTTTGTTTCTAATTGAACTTGAAGGACACCTATTCTTTATGTAAACAGCACATAGAACTGCATCAGCCCAAAACATCAATTTTACATTCTTGAAAAATAACATGGAGCGAACCATATTTAAGATGGTTCCGTTCATTCTTTCAGCTACACCATTCTGTTGTGGATTATATGGCACTGTTGTTTGATGTTTGATTCCATGTTGACGAAGATAATTTTCAAATTCATTTGAGGTGTATTCTTTTCCATTATCAGTACGTAGAGAGCCAATATGTGTTTGTGCATCATTTTCAATCCATACATGGAAATTCTTGAAAGTTTGAAAAGCATCAGACTTATTCTTCAGTAAGTAAATCCAACACATTCTGGTGTAGTCATCAATAAATGTCATCATGTATTTGTTTCCATTTGCAAAAGCAACAGGCATAGGGCCACATAAATCTGAATGAACAAGCTCAAGTTTTCTATGTGCTCTGGAGTGTGAATCATGAAATGGTTGTTTGCTATGCTTTCCTAGAATACAAGCATCACATTCCTTAGGTTTTCTAGGAATTGTAGGCAGTCCATTAACACCATTTTTCTTCAACAAACGAAGGCTGTCATAGTTTAAGTGTCCAAATCTAGCATACCATAAAAGACTTGATGGGAATGTACATTCATCATGATGTGAACTGAATGCAAAGTTTTGAGTATGAGAAGATGAACCTTTCAACTTCAAGAGTCTCCCTTCTTCTATTCCCTCCATGACAAGTGAGTGATCTGATGCTTTTATTACCTCTGCCTTGCCATCAAACAAGTGAATTGAGTGTCCTTGCTGCCGGATTTCGACCAGGGACAGCAAGTTTCTCTTCAACTCAGGGAGGTATAGAACCTCATGTAGGATATGATCAGGAAGACCAGGCAGTTTAAGCCTGACTGTGCCAAGCCCCGATGGCTTGAGTTTGGATTTATCTGCGAAATATACTGCTCCATCAACTTTGTCAGTGAATTCTTCAAAAAAATCTTTTCTAAATGTCATGTGACATGTTGCTCCCGAATCTAGCAACCAATCATCTCTCCATGAAGTAAATGAAACATCAAAGAGGTTTTCAGTTACTCCATTGTTACAATGTGCTAGAACATAGTGAGCGGATTCATGTGCTTTACCTTTGTCTTTGTCATTGGTTTTACCTTTGTCTTGATTTCTGTGCTGCTCAATTTTGTTCCATGGTGTTCTGCATTTGGATGCATCATGTACATCTCTATTGCACCGTGTGCAATGAAGATTGGATTTGTCAGCTTGTCTGCCCCCCCTTTCTGTGAAGTTCCTTCTTCCTCTTCCTCTTCTGCCACCTCTCCCTCTGGATGAATCTGGAGTATGACTCTTTTCTCTATGTGCCAAGTATGTAGCCTCTTCGGAAGATGAAGGGACTATCATCTTCCCAAAAGCTTTCTCTCTTGCTGCAAACTTTTTCTCAAGTTTATCAAAGGTGATATGCTCAAGGTTTCCACTTGCTTGCAAAGACTCAAGATAATGTGAGTAAGTCGGATATAATGCCTTAACATATGCTATGAGAGGTATGTCCATTTTTACACCAGTGTTTTCAATGTCATGAATTATAGATCTTACTTCTGAAGCTAAAGAAAGGGGATCATCATTCTTCATTTCAAGACTGAACAGCTTAACCATCAATTGAACATTTTCTAATTCTGAATGTGAGTCATAGAGTTCTTTTAGTTTCTTCAAAGCTTCATAGGCATTTGAGAATGATGAAATATGGCGACTCACCTCTTAACTTACTGAGGCTGCAATCAAGGCATAAGCCTTGCAGTTCTTGTTTTCCCAAATGGCAAGCTCTTTGTCTGAAGTGGGCTTCTCTGGTGGATTTTCTGCTTGTCCTTCACAGATTCCTTTCCACAGCTCATTAAAAATGAGTGTGTGTTTAATCTTCCGCGACCATTCAAGATAGTTCTCTTTGTCGGAGAGAACTATCCCAACAATTGAGATGAGAGAATGCATTGGACTGCTGGAAAAAAAATCTTCTGAAGAGGAAACAAATTCTGCTATAAAAACTTCGAACTCTTGAAATATTTCAAATAAAGGGGCAAAAACTCTTGCTGGAAAAAATTTTCTGAGTTTAAAAACTCTTTCTGGAAATTAAATCTGCTCAAAAACTCTTTACTGAAGACTGAATTTTAAAAAACACTCTTTGCTATAGACTGATTCTGCATAAAAAAAATATAATATTTTTTTGTTTGGGAAAAAATGTATATGAAAAAATATGGAATGATGAAAGGGAGGGGGCGGAAATATATATGGGAAATGGTATTGAAGGATGGGAGGGGGCGAAATTTAAACGCTGGATTGGTATTAAAGATGAAAAGGGCGTATTAGAAAATGGGTAATATTATAAAGGAGGGGCGGTGTGGATCATGAAATGGGAAGGGCGTATTATGAGTAAGGTGACAGCGTATTATGAATAAGGTCGCAACGTATTAACATACAATGACAGCAGCGTGGTATTAAACATTGTATGGCAGCGCGGTATGATATATATGGAGGGCACGATATATGAATATATGAAATAGCAATTGTGTAATCCCAATGGACAGCGTTTTATGAAATATGAGGTAACGTTGTATGAAATATGAAATAGAAGCAGCGTTCAGATATGGTGGTCGCTGTAATGCGCTGTTTTAACAGTTGCACAGCGTTGAAATGACAGCGAATAGTGGACTTATATGACAGTTGAGGTGGGCGGATTGCAGTGGAGTGTTATAGCGCAGGTGGAGTATGTATTGTGTGGAGATTGTGGAATGGGGCGGGGTCAATGCGGTAGGAGGCGGCGATGAAGCCCGTGGGCAGAGGCGTGGTGTTTGCAGAGTAAGGGCGGATAGAAGATAGCGTGTGGGTAGAGCGATAAGTAAGCACACGAGAGCGGGGACGAGTATTATATGAATTATTATATGAGCTGTGTTTGCTGTTTGCGTAGAGGTGTGGGTAGGGTGCTGTGAGTGGAGGAGTGAGTTATTGAAGTGGGGCATATGTGAGCCGAGGGGTGTGGCTGTAGCGCAGGAGATGGCGGAGTGTTGGGTAAGTGCGCAGGGTATGGGAGTGTATGGAGGTAAGGAAGATTGCTGTAGAGAGTGTATGGATAGAGGGGGGTAGGTAGGATAGCAGGAATCGTGAGCTGTTTGTAAGGGGAGAGCGATGGGGATGGTGTGAGGGATGGAATGGGGAAGGCGATGGGTAGGTGGAAGATTGTAGGGAGAAAGTGAGGGAATGGAGTGAGGGAAGTGGGTGAATGGAGCGCTTGGAGAATGAAGGAGGCCCAAAAGGGCGTTACATAAAAAAATTTGAAATTGAATCTGCAGAAGACAGAGTTGCAGGACTGCTGGAATGGCAGAGCCTGCAATTTGCAGATTGACAGAGCCTGCAGTCTGCAGGAGCTGGAGCTGCAAATGTCAGTGCTATCTAGGGAAAAAAAAAATGCAGAATAACAGTCTAGCAGTTAATGAGCAGCAAAAACATTAAAAAATATTGACTGAGCAAAGGGTAGGGAGTTACACCACAGGGCAGAAATGCCAAATGTGGAGCTGGCTCTGATACCATGTCAAACCATGAGGTAACTCCTCAAAACTGGAATGTGTATTAGCCGAAGAATGTACATGCTTATATAGATGGGAGGTGAGGCTATTGGGATTCAGCTCCCAATGACTCTTGGCCTTCCTTATTTCCTAATAATAAATAATATACAAAAATACATATGCACACCCATCCATAGGATTAGGTGTCAACACAACCGAAGAACCCTTACCAAAGGTTCTGAAATGGCACACACCTCCTCTACTCCTGCCCAAAACCCCTGATCATATGAAACAAGTCTGCATATGCCCTCTCCCTCTGGTTTGCGGCTAATAGATAAGTCACGCCAATCCTGTGAAAGAAACATGCTCTTCACGTCCCACATAGAATTCAACAGAGACTGAAGAGATATGAAAGTAGTGGCAAAGCGTGTTATCGCAAGACGCACCAACTCTTTGTTGTTGGTGAATCTTCTCATCAAGCTAAGCACAGATGCATGATTGTAAATAAATTTTGTTATGCTCTTGGATGATTCAACAATATGTCTCACCATAGGAATCTTACCTATATCCTCCAACATCAAGTCAATACAATGAGCAACACAAGGTGTCCAAAACAGGGTAGGATACCTCTCCATAAGCAACCTGCCAGCTGCAACATAATTTGCAGCGTTGTCCGTTATGACTTGAACAACATTCTGTGGGCCTATTTCCTGAATGAAGATGTCCAACAACTCACATAATAAACGCGCATCTTTAATGTGTGCAGATGCGTCAACAGATTTTATAAACATTGTCCCCTTGGGACAACTAACCAAGAAGTTAAGAAGGGTCCTACCCTTCTGGTCAGTCCAACCATCTGACATGACTGTGCATCCAGTGTGTTCCCAAGATGCCCTAAACTCCTCCAGTCTAGCAGTGCAATCATTCTTTTCCTCTTGAAGAAGAGGCCCTCTCAACTCTGCAAAGGTAGGGGCTTTGTACCCCGGGCCAACGACAGCAACAGCGTCAAACATAGGTTGGTAGAATGGGTTTGTCTTGGCAATGTTGAAAGGAACATCACTCCATAGAAGACATCTACTCACCAACCTGTCAGCTTCTGCCTTTTCCTTTTTTTTAATTGTTGATTTGATGCCAGGTTGTGCACCAGGTGTCGTTCTAGGGACAAAAAAGGATGAAAAAGCTGAGGGGGTGGAACTGGAAGGTAATGCTGAACCAGAAGAAGCACTCTCACTTACCCCCTGTGTTGAGCTCCCTACAAGTTGCCTTTTTATTACTGCCCTGGTGTCTTTGCCATCTTCTTTTTCCATCAAGGCTTTAATGGCCTGTCGGATCATTTCTGGACACGGATTTGGGCAAAGTTCTACATTTTGCCCTGGAATTTGCCCTATATGGCATTTTAATCTGGCGATACCCCCTGACATATGCTTTCCACACAACTTGCAAGACAAATACATTCTATTGAGTCCTCCAGTTTCGGGTATAGTATCAGGTTCACCATACTGCCAGAAAGGATCCAAATTCCTTGGCATTTTGTTTGAAACTTTTTGATGTTTGAACTTTGAACCTGGGCACAAAACAAAAATTTAAAAAAAAATTAAAAATTGCCCATCACATAAATTAAAATTTAAAATCACTAAATAGTATGAACTGAACGCTGAATGTGTTGAATTTCAAGGAAGGAATAGCCATAACCAACTGTACACATCCATAAATACCACCTTAAGAACTATGATAATGGCAGCATCATTGAAGATTCATTCTTAGTGCAGGACAGTGGCAGGTCATAGTCATACATATTGTATTTTGATGGGCCACCAGTCATTGACAATCAACATTAAGAGGAGCGAGCATGCTTTATCAAACTTCGTGTGATAGATCATAGAAGGCAGCTCTGGTCCACAAAAGAGGAATCTGGTAGGACAGTTGGCATCCCTGGAGAAGGATTGAAGATTGATTCTAAGGACAGAATTTGGGAGATATATATGGATGGCAATCTTAGGGATGAATATATGGACAAGGAAAGAGTTGGTCATGCTTATAGGTTTGAAAGTTTTTTAGAAACTAGAACAGTTAGCATCTCTGTAAATGCTTCCAACATTACACTGTGCCGATTCTAAACTGGATAAGGAGAAAATTTCTGGATTTGTCTCTTTGCATTTAATTTCTCATTGTTGTCATAAGAAAACTCATTGCTATCCTAAATGCTCTTTTATGTCATTTGAAATCTGAACAATACAGTCAAATTGTTTCTAAAAGGAATGGGCTTCAATTGTGGCATTTGGCATAGAGGTAGCTCTCTGTTGAGAAATTATTAAATTAAAACTTTCAGAACTGTTTTTGCATTCAGAATTAATTTGCTCAGTTCATAGTGCCGACAGCCCTTTGACAGTCAACAATGAGGAGGGCACTGTTGTCCTTGTGACGAGTTTTGAACAAAATTTTGATGAAAAATTATCGCTGGGCAGTGGTGACAATGGCCTCTCTGAATATCAAAGTTCAAACAGAGAGTAAAGAAGAATATAGTGTAGATTTGGGGTCTTGTGGTATTCGATTATGAAGATGGCAATGGTGAAATTTTTTTAACTTACCTGGCGGCAGCACTGAGCAGCAAACCCTGGCGGCACCCAATCTGCAAGCTCGAGCTATCTTCACTGTTCAGCTCCCTCCCAACGCAAAGAAGCCACGTATGAATTCAATAAAATGTTAACAGTTAAAAGTTTAAACTTTAAACCCTCTTGCCGGTCGACAGAGTCTCCACGGACCACAGCAGCTGCTCCACTGTTAAACGCGACGCGGGCGGGCGGACATCCGACAAACAAAACTAAATAACACATAAAAAAACGAAATTTCTGGCTTTTATAAACCCTTTCACGATTTTTTGGATCGAATCGGGAAAAAATCGGGGATATTACGATTTAATCGGGAATTTTTCAAATTTGAAAAAATCGGGAAAAAGTCGGCCGATTTAATCGGCGTCTTGAAAAAATCGGGACTTTTTGAAAAAGTCGCGATTTTTTCCCGAATTTTTCCACACTGGATTTTATTGCCAAAGAAATCTGAAGATTGATTGTAGGGTGATCGAAGAGAGCTGATTCATTGTTTTTGGCAGATTTCCAAGGAGGAAATCAATTGTCAGAGGGAGCAGAGGGTGCCTTTCTCGCCAAGGACCCTAGATCTGAGTCTCTAGTAGAGAGCGGAGGATCTGTTCCGACAAATTTTTGAGTAGATGGCGCCACACGGACTGCGTGATCAGGTTAGGTTGGACAGCCTGTCCAACTTTGCTATCTGGAAGGCCAAAATCCTGGTAGTCCTGGAGGCATACGACTTGAGGGAGCATGCAGAGAAATTCTTGGCTACACCAACCGATGCGAAACTCCTAGCAGAGCATTGTGAAGCAGCAACACATGCCAAGCGCTTCATCATGGACGAGGTTAAAATCATGTGGTACCACACATAGCCGAGAAGACGACGGCTCATGAGATGTGGGAAGCTTTTGTGGAAATTTTTGAATATTACTTATGCAGAAACTCTACTGTTAAATCTTATTATACTTCTTCTACTTAATGAAGTTATTAACTTGAAATTTCAGCATTAAAATCAAAGTAAACACATTAGCAGATTTCACAGATTCAAATCTAAACAGAATACATGCACACAGACAAAGTGACACACAAGATTTTCTGGACAACTGTCCTCGGAAAAACCCAATGCGGGAAAACCAGACTTCTGGTTGCTAGAGGGTTTGTATTATTAAGTAGAATATAAGTACAACAAATCTGGGTACCTTACTGGTTAACCAGACAGAGAAATATATGATCTGCAGCAATACCTGCTGTTCCGAAGACGGAAAACTGAACTGATTCACACCCTCAAACGGGATTTACAGAACTCAGCCCCTTTCTGCCTCTAGAAATCCCAGCGCTGCTTGCGTCAGCCCTGCTAGTCTGTTGATGCCCCTGTGTTGCTCAGGAGAGGGTTGCGTAACCCCGGACTAGGTGACACAGTCCTTACGCTGCCCTAGCTGGACCAACATAACCCCTGATGGCCCCTTGCTGCCTCTGCGCTGCCCTTTCCGAGCCTGCGTAGCGGCTGGAACTCTCTGCGCTGCGCAACTGCTGCGTAGCCTCTGCTTTTTCTACTCTGCTCATAGTTGCTGCTTCTCTGCCTCTTGCTGACTCTTGGCTCTGGGATCAGATCATCCCCTTAGCCAATACTACCCCTCGTTGCAGCGGAAACACTTCTGGAAATTCTTAACAAACTTGCCCTAGAATTCTAGCTTAGACTCAGTGCTCTGCCTCCGTGTGTGTGTCCTCCAACTGCCCCCCAAGCCTTTCCTTTATACTTTCTCGTTGGGAAAGCAACGACCATGATCTAATCTTGAATCTATGGCTAAGATTAAAAGAAAGCTTGATCCGTGTGCCTTAAGTCATTTCCATCACATGTTTAAATTAATTACCTTTAATATTTTAATTTTCCTAAGTTAGACTTAGGGTCCTTAATTAAAAATATTAATTAATTAATTATCTCCCAAACTGGATGGAATTTCTCAAATCCCTTTCTGGGTCTTAGAGATCTCATTTACTCTAGTCCCTCCACAAATTTGGGAGTTAGAGCACATCCGAAGCTACCCCAACAATCCACAAATCTCAATAGCTTTAGCCACATTGTATCAAGGGAAATCCGTCCAGAGGAAGATGCTTCTGGAGAACTAGCTGAGGTTATTTATGATGTCCAAGGGAGAGGAAATCGATCCTTTCCTATTCAGACTGCAGTTGATCCAGGATTAGCTGACTGGCATGGGGGTCAAAGTAGAGGATGATGTCATGGTGAGGACTGCTCTCAATGCAAGTCATAGAGGACTGGGAAACATTTGTCCAAAGTCTCTCTTGGGCAGAGTGGACCTTCCTTACTGGGACAATATGTGGGCTATCCATCGACAAGAGGAGATCCGCTGAATGACCAAGAGGCAGTACAACACCGGTTTGAGCAAGGTGAGGAAGGAGGAAGAGGAAGATGCAACCCTGACATCAAAGAAGCAGCAAGGGAAAAAGAAGCGTGATCTGTCAAAGTTCAAATGTTTCCAATGCGACGAACTTGGATACTTCGCCAGCAATTGTCCTCAAAGGAAGAAGGACAAGGAAGCTTCTAGTTCCAAGGCTGCTGTAGCAGACGATGGCTCCGATGATGACGTAGCCATGAGCGCTCATGAACCACGGAAGTGGGGCGATATTGATCTGTAGAGCAACTACAGAGTGATGGCAGGATCGTTGAGTAGCCCAACTCTTGGATCGCATACGAGCTACGGGAGCCTTAAGACGGTAGTGGGACAAGTGGAGCAGTGGGTGCAAAAGATCATGGATGAAGCAAAGGCAGAGGCTGACACGCTAAAGAGGGAGCAGCGCAGAGGCAACGCAGAGGAGGCTTGCCTACGTAATGCAGTGTTGTAGTAGCGCAAAGGCTTCAGGAGGGCAATGCAGTGTAGATGCAACAGCAATGTAGAGGGCAGCAACGCAAAGGAGGTCTGCTTACGTAGTGCAGAGCTGCAGCAACGCAGTAGCCTCCAGAGGATAGCGCATCGCAGCAACCTATGGAGCTTCAGCGATGAGATGCAACCCAACTGACTTGTCTGTCAAAGATTGGGTAATCGTCCTTCAGTTGCTTACTCTTAGCAACTGAGTTGCAGTGTAGTAGTTGGCAGCATGATGCAACAATTTGAGATGGAGTTGTAGTACGGATGTAGTGGTGACGGTGGCAGAGTCATGGGCAACAATACAGAAGGGCAACAACAATGCAGTGATGTAGGGAAGCAGGCCTAGCATCAACGCAAAGACCCACACCAGAGATCAGAGTAGTACTTCGGGGTGAAGTGTATTGCTAGAGCACATTCCTCGCTAAGAGGGAGTGTTGAGATTTTGGGGTGTTGGGGTGGCATCGGATGTGCTCTATCTCCCAAACTTTGTGGAGGGACTAGAGTATATAAGATCTCCAAGACCCAGAAAGCGTTTGAAGAAATTCCATTAAGTTTAAGAGATATTTAATTAATTAATCTTTTTAATTAAGGACCCTAAGTCTAACTTAGGAAAATTAAAAGATTAAAGTTAATTAAATTAAACATGTGATGAGAATGACTTAAGTGACGTGGATCAAGCAGCTTCTAATCTTAGCCGTTGATTAGAGATTAGATCACGGCCGTTGATGTTTTAGTGAGAAAAGTATAAGAAGGCTTGGGGTCAGTTGGAGAACATACACACTGGTAGAGCACTGAAGCTAAGCTGAGATTCTAGGGCATGGTTTGCTAAGAATTTCGGAAGTGTTCCAGTTGCAGCGAGGGGCAGTATTGGCGAGGGGGTTGGTCTAGTCCCAGGCCATGAGTACAACGAGGGTAGAGAAGGAGCACACCAGAGCAATGCAGAGGCAACAACTACGCAGTCTAGCCAAGAGCCCAACAGGGGCAGCGCAGAGGCAACAGGAGCCACGCAGGCCTGACGCAGGCCCAGTTAGGGCAACGTAACCCCTTCTAGGGTGACGCAGACCCTTCCTGAGCAGCGCATAGGCTGATGCAGGCCGATAAGGTTGACACAGAGGGCTTCAGAGTAGCATTGGGGTTTCCAAGTAGCATTGGGGTTTCCAGAGGCCGGCAAGGGGATGAGTTTTGTAAATCCCGTTTGAGGGTGTGAATCAGTCAGATTTTTCTGTTTTCGGGATAGAGGTATTGCTGCTGTTTATATTTCTCTGTCAGGTTAACCAGTTTGGTGCCCAGATTTGTTGTACTTAGAATCTGCATAATAATAAAAACTCTCTAGAAGCTAGCAGCACCGGTTTTCCCACATTGGGTATTTACGGGGACATTTGTCTAGAAAATCCTAAAATCCTTGTGTGTCACTTTGTCTTTGAGCATGTTATTCAGTACTTGATCTGTATGTGTAGGCTGTTAACTGTATTTACTTCGATGTTAATGCTGAATTTTTCAGATTAATAACTTATGTAAGTAGGAGAAGTAAATCAAGATTTAACAATAGGGTTTCTCTTTAGTAAATTCATAATTTTTCACACAACGCTCTGATACCATCTGAAATTTCCTAGTTCGGATTCCTACTGCAGCCAACCGAAATTATTTTACCTACTTGTTATTAAACGAACAAGTTATTTACGGTATTCTACTATAAATACTAAAGCAAATTACTACTGCAACCTTCACTTAATTAATTAAATTTGCCGAAACAAGAAACTGAGCAAAAAGAAAAACATCACACAGGACACCATTGTTTTTGGACAAACGTCCTCGGAAATCCCAATGTGGGAAAACCGGTGCAACAAATTTGAGGGTTTTTATTTTTAAGTAGCAGTTATTTCTGAATACAATCTCTAGATGCCTTGCTGGCTATCTAGTACATATAATATCACTTGGCAAAAGAAACTAGTGAGATAACCTCACTCTACACTGCAAGTCCCGGCTGATCCGGTAGTTGAAACAACGATCTCCCGTCACCCTTTGCGTTGTCCCTGCGTAGTCACTGTGTGGGCCTGCATCATTACCTTTGAAACACTGCGTCACCTCCTGTATCAAATCGTTCAGCTCTCAGGAGCTTCAATTCTAGCCCTCTCGGCTCAGAACTTCGATCTCCCAGCTAGAACTTGGACCTCTGCTCGAAAAGCACTGCGCTACTTTGTGTGTGGCCTTCGTGGTCCTGCGTCATCCTCACTGGGCACTGCGCTACCTTCTCTGTGTATCTCTTTACCTCTTTGCTACGTATTCTTGGCTCCGGAGAAGATCCTCCAACCAAAAACTGTCTCTGCCCCTCTTTGCCTGATCACTACAAAATCACTGTGCTGTCTCTAGCGTCAGCAATTCGATCTGACTGATCAACTCTCAGTGTGTTTCCAAATGGCCCTCAAGCCTTCCTTAAATAATCTTCTTGTTGACATTCAACGGCCCAAATTAGAAGCTAATCAATGGCTAAGATATTTTGGCTTGATCCTCGTCTTCTTCTAGAAGTTACACCCACAGTTTACATTAATACCCATTAATTATTTTAATTTCCTAAGTTTAGACTTAGGGTCTCATTAGAAATAAATAATTTATTAAATAAAACTGTCTCAAACAACCAAAACATAAATGCATGAAGATTAAAACAATGGCATGGGATGTAGGTTCTCAGCCAGGGCAAAACTCAAAATTCTCTTCTCTTCTTCAATAACCAAATCAAATGAGACAACTAAGACCCTTTGACTAAGACAAAGAAGTCCTCCAATTTACCAAGTCAACTTCCCAACAAAAGTCTTTCCAAGATGACAAAGGTCTGCTTCAAGTCTACGAAAGTCAATCCTCTTCAATATTGCATCAAACACAGATTTCGGCCACCTGCATCAAAATTTTAGCCTCTACTGCAGACCTGCAACTCGCACTCCTGCTTCAGATAACTTCACACGTGTGGTAGAAAAAGAAAAGTTTTTCGTTTTCTTTCTTCTTCGCTTGGACTCCTCCTTCGTTGTAAAGACAAGGCCGCCTTTTCCTTGCTATCTCGCACTTCTTTTCTACCTCAGATTGCAGATCGAATTCCTTGGATGGATGGAATCACAAAAAGTCGATTGCACTTCTATATATAGTCTCTTCAAGGTGGTCGATGTAATGATCCACCTACAATTTACAAATAGAACGTGAATATTAGCATGCATACGGGGCATCCATATGATAGCTACATATGCATGAACCGCATGTATTGCATTAGTATACATATTCACTAATATTGGAAAATGTCTAAGTTAGAGTAATGAATTGATTATTGAAATAAATTCCTATCTCATCGGAATATAATGAATATATCAAATTAGGTACTTGAGATGTATACCACCCTTATATACATATATATGTATGATAATCCTTAATCAAAAGAACATATAAAAATATATTAAGCTATGAAGCAAATTTATCTAATTTGATTAAAATAAACAAAATAATTTATTAAGATTCTAAATAAGGTAGTTTATTTAAAAATTGTAAATAAAGTAACTTAATTTACTATTTAATTTGATTAAAATAAACAAAATAATTTATTTAAATTCTAAATAAGGTAATTTCTGTAAAATTATAAATAAAGTAAATTAATTTAATTAAAATTTAATTAAACATAATAGTGCTAACTCCTAACTAATCTAAATAGATAAATTCAACCTACACATCATATCATTGGGAAGGTAACCGACTCTAAAAAAAGGAGGATGCTAGAAGGTAAGAAATCGACAACCGGAGGATGGAGAGTCAGTGAATTTTGAGCATATAAGGGAGTCAAGGAGTACTGAAGGAGGTTATTATTTTTCTGACTGTGGGAACTCTTTGGAATTTGAGAGAGACAGAGCAAGAACTTCTAACAGAGTCACAGACATTAGACTTGATTGTTCTCAGAGTTTTGGGCACAGGGCCAGAGGACTTGTCTTCTGGATCTAGGGACCGTATAGGTAGACCCTAGATAGGCTGGGAGAGAAAGGGCGGTTTGGTAACTGCAGTAGCGGGAACAACAACACTCTAATCAACCGATTAAATTTTTCTTTAAAATTCCAATTACTGTCTGGTTAAAATTTCAAAGTTAGGGCTTTATATTGTTTGATTAAAATTACACAGTTAGGGGTTTTAGACTCAATCTGGAATTTAATTGTAAAAACGAGTTCTCTAGTTAAATTTCCCAATTCTGGCTCTACAGTCGAATCCCTTCAATGAGGCCGACTTGTCTTCTTTTGAGGCCGACTTGGTGGAGGAGTGAGAAGTGACAACTTTTACATAAAAATAATTTTCTTCTTTGATACAATGACTGCAAGAAGGGTCTAGTACATAATGACAATGACAATGACTCATGACACAAACCCTAGAAGCACTCAATGGGTGCTTTGACCTAGAAGCAAAATAAATAAAACATGAAACCCATGCTTATAAATAAATTTTCTTTTTCTTTCTTTTGACAAATACATTACATTAGACAACAGTTACGAAGACTGATACTAGTTACATTTTTCAACACTTACCTATAAAACATCAACACTTATGTTAATGGTTATCCCTGCTAGCACTGTTTCAACCTTCACCCAAGCAAGCAACCCACTTGTGCTGCCCAATGTCTTGGGTCATTTGTAATGATGCTACTGGGTTTAAGGTGACACTTTAAAGAAAAAAACAAACTAATACCATAGTTACATTCCAATGTGACCAAGGGTTCAACCTGTGAAGACTGAAACATGACCGACTGCAACATTGAATGATTTCAAAAGAGATTCGCTCCAACAAAAAATACAGGATAACTGAAGGAAGCAAAAACAGCTTGTAAAAGGATACACATGCTGGCTTGAAGCTGGGTCTTTAACATTAACGAAGTGTTGAGCTGTCAACTCTGTGAACAAGTGAACAGGAATTGGCTTTCAGAGTCTGTTGTCTTGACTTATTCGAAAGTGGTGCACTTACGACTGAAATGGAGCCATACTGAATCAGTTATAAAAAATATATATCATTCTGAGTCATGGGCCATATGCAAATATGTTGGGTGCATTTGCAATGATTTTTTTAATTCTTCAGACTAAAGTTTTCTCAGAATATATGTTGCCACTAAAGTGATATGATATGTCTTAATTTCACACTAATCACATTGTAACGGTTTATGTCTTTACATTACAAAGAATGCCCCATGCTGCTCTTATTCAGTGGTTGAGTGTTTAAACTTTTATTTTCAGATGTTGTGTCATTATACGAAATCTTGGTTGCCTGCACATTCATTTGTTTCTGATTGCATAAAGTTGAGGAATGGCGTTGATCCAAGTGGAGAGATATTATTCTTGAAGAGATATTGCCCAGTAAGCATTTTCGTTGTCTTCTATTCCAACATTTATAGTTTTCCTGCTTGGATATGTGTTTGTACTAAGGATGTCACCCTGGAATGACAGTGGAAAGAGCACATTTTTGAACTTGAGCGGGCCCTGCATGTGGATCCACTAATTAAGTATGTCTTATATCAGGTATGTTATCCACAGGTCCATGGCCTTGGCCTTTAGCATGTCAATGACGCCACACAACTGGCTTGGTGTAACAAGTAACAAAAAAATCTTATATGTTGTGCATTCTTGCAGAATGGTTTTTGTTTTAACGTGTTGCAGCTAACTGTTGAACGGGGATAATAATATATTCCTGGTTGGAAAATTTATAGATTTATGATGTTATGTTAATTATCAAGGATGCCCATGAAGTTTAAACTTTAAATATTAATAGTGTTGAAGGAATATTCGTAAATAACATTATCTTCTTTTCGTGTCTACCTGTAGCACAGTCCTTTACTTTCATTCCAGCTTCGTAACTATACCAAGCTATTCTCATTATCAATTTAGATAGGCCACATGAGCTTTCAGTTGGGTTCTGGTTGTGGATTTATTAAGGTGTGCATCTTTAGATATTTGGCCTAACCTATTTAATATGTATTTCTTGTTGCAGGGTTTTTTTTTGTATGCCCAAACCCCAATTACCCTCGTTTTCTGAGAATCCTTGTTCTTTGTTCTCCATCTCTGTTATGCTTTTCTACTACATTTTCTGCAAAAAAGTGTGTGAAATGGCGCAAATGATAATCATAGCAAAATGATGGCAGCTTGTAGATTCACCAAATGCAAGCAATCTTGTTCTCTGTTCTTCATTGTTCATTCTCCTTCTTTAGTAGGCTTTCTGTGAAAAATTCCATGTGAAACAGGGAAAAATTTCCCCTTTATTTATTTATTGGGAACAATTTTCTATGACCCATGTGTTGATCACATGGGAACTCATCCTTTTACTAGGGTTTATGTGATAACTTATTTTAATTTATGTTTGAAATGGGACAAATCTCCCCTTCCTTTCTTTGTCAGTCACACATTTTTAGATCTCATGTGTCCAGCATATTGGGATTCATCCTCCCCACAAGTCAGATATGTGTAGGATATGTTCCCTGTTGTCGCTCAGATTGTACAGGCACGGTGCGACAACGGCTTAGGTTGGGGGCTATCACTTTGATCCTCGACCTCTCCGTTCTAGCTGTCTCCCAACAGCAGTCTACGGGGGGTAGTCCCTATGGAAGATAAAAATACAAGACTCGTTGGCAACCAATGAGTCTGAGAGACACAATTAAATGGCCTAGCCACTTGGTTGATTTAGCAAGCTTTTAGATATTAGATTGGATTCTTAAATGAGACCAGTGCCTAATGGAGTCAACTTACTTGCTTTATGTGGATTAAAGAACAAGTAACCAGATGAACAACCACTGCTTGAATGCTTAACAATCCTATATGCTACGCAAATCCTATGACTTAGGTGTGATGCAAGAATCGTGATTGCTTTTAATTAGATGCCTATTCTAGGTGTATCCTTCCTCTTAACTATTTTAAAGCTAGTCTCTAGAGTAGGTTGTGAGAAAGAGGCCAAGGGGAAGCAAGCAAAGACTTGATTAATGATTCCTCCCCTTAGGTACTAACTAGCCAGTGCCTCTGACGTTGTAGAGACTGTGGCTTTGTGTGAAAATTCCTAATCCCAGAATCCCTATTGCAACAACCTGATATTACTTCTCCTACTTGATAAATTATACAAGTTATTTACTATGTTCTATAAGTAAATATTGAAGCAAATACACTACAACCTTCACTAAATAAACTACGTAAAATAAGTACGGAAACAAGATCCGAGTAAGAAAATTAGACACACATGACCCTGTTATTTTTGGACTAATGTCGGAAAAACCCAATGCGGGAAAACCGGTGCAACAGATAAGGGTTTGATATTATTAAGCAGAAGTTTCTGAATACTAGAGCTATCCACAGAGAATCTAACTGACAGAGAACTAGTGAGGATTACCTTACACTAACACTGAAAATCTGGAACTGACCCAACACTGAACTGGACAACCCCACGCTGCCTCTGCGCTGATCTGCGTTAGTCTGGCTAGGCACTGTGTCACCTCCTTATGTTGGTTGTTTTGTTGGCTGGATGGTGATCTTCTGCCCCTTCGGTCTCACACCTCGACACTCCGGTAATGGATTTGACTGATCTTCAACAAAACTTCGGATCCCCTCAAGGCTTCAACGCTGCCTTTGCATGGCACTGCGCTGCCCAGTGTAGCCCCTGCACTACCTCTTCTGCGTCCGCTTCTCTGCCTTCTCTGCAACGTATTCTCGGCTCAGAAAAAGATCTTCCAACTAGAACTATCATTGCCCCTCACTGCAATGGAATCAAATCCTCTGGCTGCTCTGCGCTCCTCACTTGAGAAATTTGATCTCTAGACTCACACGATGTCTTTTCCAAATGCCCATCGAAGTCCTTATAATCTTCTCGTTGGATAAACAACGACCCAAATTAAAACATAATCAACGACTTAGATCATATTGACTCGATCTCCATTTTTTTCTAGAAGTTTCACACCCAGTTCTATGAGTATACTTTAATTATTTTAATTCCCTAAGTTTAGACTTAGGCTCCCATTAAAAATAATTTATTATTTTAATAAAACCCCATCCTGGTAGACTTTCCCAAAACGCTTTCTGGGTATTTTGGAATACATGTGTCTAAGCTTCCCTACAAAATTTGAGACTTAGAGCACATTCAATGTTACCAGAAATCAACACTCCCTCTTAGCGAGGAATGTGCTCTAGTAATACATCCTGCTGAAGCACTACACTGACTCTGTAACATCTCCCTTTGCGCTGCTGATGTTTGACACTGCTACCCACCAACTACTGCGCTGCTGCCCACCAACTACTGCGCTGCTGCTGACTTTGCATACTGCTTCCAACTGCATCTGCATTGCAACTCTGGTGCTGCTGCAGCAGCAGAAAAAACATCAAAATTACTGAACTAAGTATTCATCATGATGCATCTGATACTGAAGATTTGATTGCTGCTAGACATGGCGCTAACCCTTTGAAGTTGTTGCACTACTGCTGACTTTGTGCTGTGCCTTCATGCACTACTGCCAACCCTGCTCAACGCTGCTCAGACTTTGGCGCTCTCTAGCCATTGCACTGTCACTCTGACACTCCTCTACACCAACTGAAACTGGTCCATCCAACTACTGTTGATTTGGGCTCCTGTAGCAAGGTACTAATCCATGAGATGGACTCTTCAAGGATCTTGCCCAACTGTAGTTCTTTCAAACTACAACTCTAGATCACCCCAATTCTCCCTTGGAGATATGTGGGCAATCATGGCGAATTCCTCCTCGATCCTTGCAGTTACAGCCTGCGGATCATGTTTCTCGTCCTTGTCCTTCTTCTTGAGAGGACATTGTGTAGCATAGTGACCCATCTCGCCACACCAGAAAAACTTGATCTTTGAGACGTCCTTCTTCTACCTCCGTTGCTCCTGCTGCTCCTTAGATGCAAGGGCTACCTTCTCTTCCTCCTCCTTGGGTTTCGACCCACTGTTGCTGCTGCCATAAAGTTTGCATTTGATCATATATCGCCTCATCTCTTCTTGCTGAAGAGTGGCCCACATCTGTTCCCAACCAGGCAACATTTCTCTGACCAGGATGCTTTGAACAAAGACTTTCCATTCATCTGAAACTGAGTTCAGGACTGAGTTCAGGGCTAGTCGAACCATCTCGGTTCCTTGAGGCATAGATCTGACAACTGCTAACTGATCTCGGGTTTCCTAAAGTTTTGCAAGGAATGGATCAATGCGTTCTCCCTTCTTCATCCTTGTAGATCACATCTTCTCCTGCAAGTACATCTTCCGCTACTCGGAAGATCCTTGATACAACGTCTCCAAGGCATCCCACATCTCCTTGGAAGTCCCTTTTCTAGCGATGTGACATACTACATGATCCCTTACTCAGTCGAGGATCAAACGCTTGGCTTTTTTCATATCCTTCTTGTAGGCTTTTAATGGTTCTGCATCCATGAGGACAACTACTACACCATCGATAAAAGCTTTGAGATCATGCTCATCTAGCAGACATTTGATCCTTGCCTGCCAGATGACATAATTGGAGGCTCGCTCCAACCAATCTTGATCTCTCAGCCCATTAGCTACCATCTCTTCCAACTGAATAATGTAAAATTTCTCCCTCTCTCTCCTATGCGCAGCTACTAGGCTGGCCTATGCACTCCTTGCTGGAGTTAGTAGATCTGCTCCTTGTTTCTGCTGCTCAACAATTGAGAATTAGAATCCCTTGGCTCGAAATTCACTGAGGAAGAAAATTCCCTCAAACAGTGTCTCCTTCCTTCTGGTGCTTTTTTGTCCACGAAATGCTGCAGAAACCTGCGTCCCACAGAAAAACGCTCTGCACTGAAGCTTCTATTGCATTGCTCTCTCTGTTGTTGCAAAATCATGAACTGGAAAGTCTTACCTCTCTATCGACTCACTCAGAGAGAGACTTCCTCGCAAACCTTGCCCTCCTGGCTTGGTCTGCGCAATCCCTTGGGGATTCAATCTGTTGCCTACGTAGCTATTCAATCTCCCTCTTTCTCTTCAATGCTGAGATCTTCTGATTTTCTCTCTTGCTTCACCTGCACTGCTTTGATACCATGTGAAAATTCCTAATCCCGGAATCCCTATTCCAATTTCTAGCAACCTGATATTACTTCTCCTATTTGATAAATTATACAAGTTATTTACTGTGTTCTACAAGTAAATACTGAAGAAAATACACTGTAACCTTCACTAAATAAACTGCGGAAAATAAATGTGGAAACAAGATCTGAGCGAGAAAATTAGACACACATGACACTGTTATTTTTGGACTAATGTCCCTTAAAAATCCAATGCGGGGAAACCAGTGCAACAGATGAGGATTTGATATTATTAAGCAAAAGTTTCTAAATACAACTGGGTGCCCAAATCTGGCTATCCACAAAGAATCTGACTGACAGAGAACTAGTGAGGATTACCTCACACTAACTCTGGAAATCCGGAATTGATCCAACACTGAACTGTACAGCCCCACGCTGCCTCTGCGCAGATCTTCGTCACTCTGGTTGGTGACTACGTCCCCTCCTTTCGCTAGTCGTTCTACTAGCTGTATGCTGATCTTCTTCCCCTTCGGTCTCACACCCCGACACTCTAGCAATGGATTTGATTGATCCTCAGCAAAAATTCGGATCTCCTCAAGGCTTCAGCATTGCCTCTGCATGGCAGTGGCCTGTCCAGCGTAGCCCCTATGCTGCCTCTTCTGTGTCCTCTTCTTTACCTTCTTTGCAATGTATTCTTGGCTCAAGAAAAGATCTTCTAACCGAAACTATCACTGCCCCTCATTGTTATCGAATCAACTCGATCAAATCCTCTGGCTGCTTTGCGCTGCTCACTTGAGAAGTTTGATCTCTAGACCAGTGATGATAATATCGCGATATTTTTGGCGATCCGAAATCGCGATATTTTCTCTCCCAAAAATATCGCGGATTTTCCGAAATATCGACGATATTTTGGGAAAATATTGCGCTATGACCCAAAATATCGGTGGGTTCTCTTGGTCGTGGCTAGAAAAGGGAATTTTTTTTTTTTTTGCTCATTTCTATTTGTGAGTATTGGAGAAGGAAGGGGAAAGCTTTGTGGAGGTTGTCAAAGAGGGATTGAGGATCAAACAGCCATTATCGCCACCAACTAAGAATTTTTTGATGATCAAAGATTGAAGAACAGTGAGACAAACTTCATCTCTTCCATTAACAGGTATGTTCTTCAAAACCCATATGTTAATGAATTTTTTCATAGATTTAGGGCTGTGCATGCTTGCTTCTTTGCCTACCAACATTGTGCTACTTTGTTTTTTTTCCATTTACTATGATTTTCATGTCCATGAGCCAATGCAGGGGTTTTCTCCATCTTTGGACAACAAGCTTCATTTTTTTTTCATTCTTATGCACCCTCTTATTTCCAATTTTTCATTCACATTGCTAATAATGTATTTGTAGTCTTGTAGTAACAAAATAATTTTTAAAATGACGTGGTTACTTATTTTCATGCATGGGTGTTTAATGCCAATTTTTTTTTTTTTGGTGCCTTAGGTTTGAATTAGTTCACTACAAAATTCAAATATGCCAAAAACTTTGGACCCATTTTGTGAGTATGGGGAGCCTGATGGTGGGACAAATTGGGCATATCTATCAAGCAAATTGTGTGGAACTAAGATGACAGGAGGGGTTACGAGATTGAAATACCATCTGGCTAGTCTCCCTAGACATGATGCTGGGCTTTGTACAATTTCTAGTCCGGAGCTTATACAAAAAGCTCTTGAAGCAATTGATGAAAAAGATAGAAAGAAGGAAGAGGCAGAAAGAAACAAGGTTGAACGTGCAGGTAGATCTTTTGGCATATCTTCTTCTGATTTTGAGGCTGAGTGTACTGGGAGGGGCTCCACAACATCACCTGCAACTTCTAGTGCTAATGTTGTTGGGAGTGGGAGGTCATCATTTTTTGTTCCACGAATAGGACATGGATCACAACCTTCCATAAAATCAGTTGTTAAAAAAAAGGAAAAGCTAGAAGCAGATAGAGTTATGGGGAGGTGTCTTTTTTTGGAGTGACTTGCCTCTCAACATCACCAAAACCAATCCATTTTGGCAGCGAATGTGTGATGCTATTGTTGTTGTGGGCTCAGGTTACAAAAGTGCTACTTATGAAGAGTTGCGGGGGCCAATCCTTAAAGTAGAAAAACATGACATCAACTCTAGATTGATAGAGTTGAAAAGGACGCGGGAAGTGTTTAGATGCATAGTGATGTTTGATGGTTGGACATATAGGAAGGGTAGGACCCTTCTAAATTTCTTTGTACATTGTCCTAAAGGTATGATGTTTATTAAATCAGTGGATGCATCAACATGCATAAAAGATGCAACAACGATATGTGAGTTGTTAGATGGGTTCATCCAGGAGATTGGTGTGCTAAATATGGTGCAAGTCATAACAGATAATGCAACTAATTATGTCTCTGCCAACAAGATGCTTATGGAGAGGCATCGCACATTGTTCTGGATTTCATGTGCAACACATTGTATCGATTTGCTGCTTGAGGATATGGGAAAACTCTCCTTCATCAAGGAGGTGATTGATATGGCTAGGAGTGTCCCCAAGTTTATATATAACCATGCTTTTGTTCTTATACTCATGAGGAGATACGCCAGAAACAAGGAGTTGTGGCGTCCTGCAATAACACATTTTGCCACCAACTTTATTACTCTTTAGTCTTTGCTTCGATGCCAGTTTGAGTTGAAGCAATTGTTTGTTTCTGATGAGTGGCGTGATTGTAGATACAACATGAGACAAGATGGGAGAGCCATTGCAAAAATGGTGTACACTGAGACATTTTGGCAGGGAGTAGAAGAAGTGTGCTCAGTTAGTGAACCTATAGTAAAGGTTCTGAGATTGGTAGATGGGGAGAAGCCTGCATGAAGGATGGCTTATGTGTATGCGGCCATGGATAGGGCCAAGGAGGCCATTCGTTCTTATTATGTGGACAAGGGTTCTGCTGGGCTTGATAGACATATGATGTTATGCGATGTGATTGATAGTCGGTGGATAGGGATGCTTCATCGACCCATTCATGCAACAATACTCTTCCTCAACCCTGCATCTTGATACAAATGCGCCTTTGATTTTGATGGTGAGGTGATG